>CAUYSK010081121.1:0-43331 GCA_963575035.1 Avahi laniger
GGTCAGGAGTTCGAGACCATCTGAGCAAGAGCGAGACTCCATCTCTACTAAAAGTATAAGAAATTATCTGGACAACTAAAAATATATATAGAGAAAAAATTAGCCGGGCATGGTGGTGCATGCCTATAGTCCCAGCTACTCAGGAGGCTGAGGCAGGAGGATTGCTTGAGCCCAGGAATTTGAGGTTGCCGTGAGCTAGGCTGACGGCAACAGTGCCAGACTCTGTTCAAAAAAAAAAAAAAAAAACAAAAAACAACTCATTGCCAAGTCTGAGTTGGGGGAATCCTGTTTGGACAGCAACTCATGGAGGAAGACACACAAGTGCCCAAACTGAATATGAATTAAGTAAAAAACACCTGCCACAGGGCCAGTGGAACACCAGACAGCGCCGGCAGAGGTGGAATCCTCAGAGACAGACACAGGGGAGGTTAGACCTGCAGGGGCGGCGAGAGCAGGGCGCCAGCGCATGGGGGTCCGGGCTGGAGAAGTAGATAGTGCAGGACACACAGTTTGGGAAGAACAATGACAGACAGACACGTGCTCTGGTGGGGGTGGTGCTCAGGTTGGCAAAGGGACAGGAAGCAATAATTTTAAAAGTCTCAGTTTCCTCCTCTGTGACATGGGCCAATAGTAATAACACCTTCTTCATAGGGTTGTTGCGAGGACACATCAAATGTCTGCACAGTGCCTGGCACATTACAAGTGCTTGTAAGTGTGTGCCATTATTGTTGTTATTGTTATTATCACCCCCTGAATCGACAGTGAGTCCCTCTGGTTACAGACGGTGTTTGGTGCATCCCCTGGTGCACGGCAGGTGCCCGCTAGGGTCCGAATGTCTGTGTCCCTCCAAAAGTCATGTGTTGAAACCTCAAGTCCCAGTGTGATGGTGTTTGGGGGTGGGGACTTTGGGGGCGATTAGTTCATGGGAGCAGAGGACCGAGGGAGCTCGTCCCTCCCTCCCACCAGCAAGCAGGACCAGGACTTCGCTAGACAGGCTGTGGGAATGGGCCCGCGCCAGACACGGAGCCCACTGGCTCCTAGATACTAGACTTCCTGGCCTCCAAAACTGTGTGAACTGAATTTCTGCTGAATTTTATCTGACCCAGTGCTTGGTGTTTTTGTTACAGTAGCCTGAACAGACCGAGACAGCGCCCAACGCCCAACACATGTTCGCTGAATCCAGGTTATGTGGAGACATGTATCAAGTTGCCCCAAAGAAGATGATTCCAAATACTCAGAGATGAACCATCATTCCCAGATGGTGTAAAAATGTTAACAGGCTGAGGTTGCTCAAAAATAGACTGAGCGCTCTGGCAGGGACATGCGGGCGTGGTGCTGGGGCCACATGTGCTGCAGGTGGTGGGGGGCAATCTGCAGACACCCTGAGATTCTGTGATTTCCATTTCCTCCCTCTCGAGGGTCCCTCGGCCAGGACGGCCACCTGGTGAGGGAGGGGCAGGGGTCACCGCGGGCCTCCCTGTATGTCCTTCCTCCCAGCGAGGGCATTTCTGGGACTCTCTCCGCTGGGCCCTCCTGCCTTCCCCAGGACATGCAGAAGGTCCCGGCAGGCCTTGATGCAAATAGTTCACGATTTTCCAGGCTAAAATTACATCTGGAGTCAATTTTCATAAAATGCGGTGACAGATTTAGGAGCTGGGAAGATGGAGCTTTCTCAGAAGGCATAAAATTGACCTAAACAGTTAAAACCCGCTGAAACCCGGCAGCCGAGGCCACGAGAGCAGCTTTCATTCTTCCGGGATAAGCTCATCTGCAGCCGCGTGCAAACCCACGCCTGGCCCCGCCTGGAGAAACTGCTGTGCCTGCACTTGACCCCCCTGATCCAAGCATTATTATCTCTCGGCCAAGATTCTGGTCACGGAGAGGCGATCCGCTCCCGAAGGGCAATGCACTAGCAGGTGGAGTGGTGGGAACTGGCTCCTGTCTATTCTCAAGGGCAGCCTTCCCTTGCCGGGGTAGCTCCATAGAGACTGATCTGGATCTAGCTGTCTTTCTTTTTTTAGAGATAGGGTCTCACTATGTTGCCCAGGCTGGTCTTTAACTCCTGGTCTCAAGAGATCCTCCTGCCTTAGCCTTCCAAGTAGCTGGCATTTTTCTTTAAATTCTCCATTCCTGGTATTTTTCTCTGTGGGTCACACAGAATCAGGCACGGAAGTAGGGCCCCCTCCTGTCCCCAGTATGTTTAAGTGCATCTTCCCCTGTCCAGAATTAGCTTGAAGCCCATGCCCTAGGGGCAGCCATGTGTTTGAGCTCTGCCACTTTCACCCCTAGAGTCTGGGCATGGGCCCTGATCAGCTCTCATAATGGGGTCTGTCTCCTCGATCTCTAGGAACCGGCAGGCTCTGACATTCTGACCCTGTGACTCCAGCTGTCCTCAGCCGGACAGCCATGAACTCCCTTCTGCTGGCTCTTCCTGTATGTCGCCAGCCTCACACTCTGAAAGCCAGCCGTGCTCATCTGCTCGCTGTCTGTGCTGGACGGTCTCCATTTGCCCCTCTGGTTCCACTCCCAGCCTTGTCTACACTGCTCTGTGCCCAGAGAGGCTGACCAAGTGGAGTACATCAGTGGTCCCCTGGCCACAGGTCTCCTGGTGAGGCTCCACCAATGGGAGGCATCGGCAGGAGATCAGAGGCTGGGAAGAGAGTAAAGATGCCTGGGTTGGCTGTGTCCCTTCACTAGGGCCCCTGTTTTTATCTGGAAGCCCCCTTGGGGTTCCAGAGTCCCCGTACCCCCTTACCCAGGCCTGGAGTAGTAATGGCTTCCTGCTATTACCCCCCAGGATTCAACAGCCCTCACCGGTTTCCTTAAACTCCACTCACGCCTGTATTACATCCCTCACCTACGCAGGACCCAGGCTGACCTGCTCCCCCAGCCTCCCTCTCTGCCTTGGCTTATGCCACCATTTTGCTACTGGGCCCTCGTGCTGTGTCTCCAAGCTCCACTGAGACCCAGTCTGACCCAGCTCCTGCCCGTGGACACCCCTGCGGCACTGGGGTCTGGCACCCTGCTCCCATAACCTGAGGCCAGTCCCGCCCTCTCTGCAGAACGGAGAGGTTGAGCCACATGACGCCTGGCCCCCCGCTCTCCTCTGCCCCACCACGCACCCCTGAGGCAGAAGCCTTGTGTTTAGATTCAAATTCCGTTTAAAAAAATCCAGAGGACCTGTCAAAACTCTTTAGCTGAATGTGGCCTTCTGGCTGTAACTCTCCCTTCGTAAACTCCCATTTCGTTCCATCCTCACTTCCCTTCTCACCACTTCCCGTGAGGATTGTTCACACGCACGCACCACCCCTTCCAGGCTGCAGACCCCCTAGTTGTGACTCACACTTTGGGGAAGCTCTGCTCCTCTGACCCTGTGCCCCAGCCGCTGGGGCACCGCCCGGCGCTTCCTAAACGCTCCCCGTTGCAAATATCGACTCACGTTGGCCAGTGACCAGCGAGTCCCCAAAGCCCTGCGGACGCTGTCGACAAGGAGCGATGGTGCCAGCACCGCGCTCCAGGCACCTCGCCTGCGCCGTCTGCTTCCCCACGGGCCTGCGAGGGGGGAGTGAGCCCAGGCGGCAGGTGTGGACACAGGTGCAGAGAGGCCACGTAACTTGCCCTGGGCCCCACCTCACAGAGGGCTGGAGCCAGGAGCCAACACGGGTGTACCCACACCAAGTCCACCGCCTTCCCTCCGCTCCACCCCGCCGGTACGTTCCGTAGCAAGATGCGACTCCGACAACCGGGCACCGGAACCAAACGGAGACAAGTCTCGGTTACAGAATGCGATCAGCGGCTCGCCGAGCGGTGCCCCTCTGAAGAGGCCCTTCCAGACTTCCCTTCATGAATCACTGAGACATCAGCACGTTCCTGGTTTCCATGAAGCGCAGCCAAAAGGCCTCAAAAGTAATTAGTTCGCTTAAGTAGGCTAAACGTTCCCCTGGCAATCTGCTTTATGCATTAATTGTTTTAGAGTCTCGGAGAGGGTGAAGAAGTAAACTTTCGTCCAGCCCCTGTGGAAATATTTTCATGTTTTATGGATGAAATTCACCCCCTTCAGCTTCTCAGTCCCAAGTCAGGGGTGGTGGGGGTGGAGTGGGGTGGGGGCGACCCAGCCAGTCCGCCCACCAGGGAGGTTGGTTGGTGAAGTCTGAGTGACCTGGGAGGGCCTCCCCGCCAGCTGGCTCCCCGCGTTGGTCATTTTGTGCACTGTCTCCCTTTCTTCCCCTTCCCCTGGACCCTGGGGACAGGCCTGCGTCCTCTTAGCCACTGGGGTGTCCCTCTCTTGGTGGAGGGAGACCCCACATGGGTCTCCACCTGCAGTCCACGGCCTCCCTCCCAGGGTGGGTGGAGATGGGCATGGGGTGGGGCTGCCAAGGCCAACAGGGCCACAGCCTCTGGCAAACCCCTTCTGGTCCCCCTCTTTTTTATTTTTTTTGAGACGGAGTCTTGCTCTGTTGCCCGGGCTAGAGTGCCGTGGCGTCAGCCTAGTTCACAGCAACCTCAAACTCCTAGGCTCAAGCGATCCTTCTGCCTCAGCCTCCCGAGTAGCTGGGACTACAGGCATGCGCCACCATGCCCGGCTAATTTTTTCTATATGTTTTTAGTTGTCTGGCTAACTTCTTTCTATTGTTTTAGTAGAGACGGGGTCTCGCTCTTGCTCAGGCTGGTCTCGAACTCCTGACCTTGAGCGATCCACCCGCCTTGGCCTCCCAGTGTGCTAGGATTACAGGTGTGAGCCACCGCGCCCGGCCCTGGTCCCCCTCTGGTACCTCTTCTCATCACTAGGCCCAGGTTCAGTCTCCAGGCAGCTCGGGCAGCTCTGAAGGCCACGGACAGCAGCTTCCGCTCTGAGGCCCAGTGGGCTCACCCCACCTCCCCACCATGGAAGGGAACAACAGTCTTTCCCCCCGTGCCCCCCGACTTCAGCTTTCTCCTTGCTCAGCCAGACCCTCTTCTCCAAGAGAAAGGAGAGACAGCTTTTGTTGTTCAAACAGGAGCCAGGGGCTACCAGGACCCCTCAACCCGAGCCAGCCCCCCGCTTTCCTCACTGCTCCTGAAGGCAGGCAGGAGGCACAGGTGCGAAGGCGAGAGCCACCAGCCCTTGTCAGCCTCTGCAGGCCCAGCTCCCTTTCTTAATCCTTTTATTTCTTAACAACCATTTACGAAGCACCTACCGTGTGCTGGGCACTGTTCTAGGTGCTCAGAATGTAGCAGTTAAAAAAGCAGAAAATCCCAGCCCTCAGAGAGTGACACGTGACAAGATGAATAAATAAACCGGAGCGCGGTAGATGGTGCACAGTGACACGGAGGAAATAAAAAGCAGGGAAGGGGAGTGAAAGGGTCAACGAGGTTGGAATGTTAGATTGGGTGGCGGGGAGGCCTCCACAGGCTGACGTCTGAGTCGAGGTCCCAGGTGGTGGAGGAGTCGCATGGACACATGGGAAAAGAGTATTTCTTGAAGCAGGAACAGCCAGTGCAAAAGCCCTGAGGCTGGAATGGAAAGCTGGGTGGGCCAAGCAGTGGGAGGTCACATTATGTGGGGCCTGGGGGGTCATCCTAGGGGCTGTGTTTTTGCAAGATGGGAGCTACTGGGGGGCTCTGAGCAGAGGAGGGACAGAACTTGACTTGGGTTTTAACAGGATCCTCCGGCTACAGGGTGGGGAACAGACTGAAGGTATCTGGGAGGCGCTGTTCACCTGCAAATGGCTTCTTGTGAGTGGGCCCTTCAAGTCTACTCTTCCTCATGCTCCCTCCCACAGGGGACAAAAGGCACATGGAGTGGGGGTGGGGGCAATGGGAATGAGAGAAGGCTGGAAAGTGGGCCATGCTGGGATGCGGCGGGTCTCGGAAGCCAGGCTGCGGAGTGGGGACTTACTTCAAAGCAGAGGGAGTCGTCAGGTTTCTGAGCAGGGAAATCACCTAATTGAAGCCATGCTCGCCTTAGAAATCACGGGAAGGAAGGCTGCGGTGGACAAGACATGGTGCTGGAAGCTGTATGCATGCCCCTGGCCACCAGACAAGGAGGTCTTAACAGGCTGGGGTCCCTCTGTCTCCCCAGAGACTGGGCTCCCCGAGGATGGGGCCGTGTTTCCCCTCAGACTAGGGCTCCCCAAGGGCAGGGCCGTGTCTCCCCTCAGACTTCGGCTCTCTGAGGGCAGGAACTATCTCTTTCCCCTTCAGTCGTTTGCTGTAACAGCAGAGACAATACCCTACCCTTTGCACATCTTGGTAGCCTTCAGGGGGGCTAAGATGCTGCAGTTATAAGCACGACAGGCGGATTACTCCAGAGTTAGAGACGGACAGACAGACAGACAGGCAGACAGAATCTCAGGGACAGGCTGGTGTTTCTGGCGTGGGGAAGGGGCTGTACCTACCTCCCGCCACTGCTTATTTTCCATGCCTTGAGTGTACATGACGCACACTGTGGGGAAAGGACAGAAGTGGGTTAGCACCCCAGACCAAGGGAAAGGTGGAGGTCCCAGTGGGAGGGTGTCTCCCGAGGTGGCGGGGGTCTTGGTGAGTGGGTCTATGAGTCTGGCCCCCAAGGGCTCAGATGCACCGACTCAGAGTGGTGGGCTTGGAGAAGGGGGCCTAGAGCACAGGTGTGTCTGGAAGGGGAACCCTTTGGGAGGAGGGTCAGGGCCATTCACTTCCAGGCCCGAGCAAGGGTCTGAAGTGAGAAGCGGGATGGAGGGTGGGGTGGCAGAGAGGTGACAGGAACAGCATGGAAACCCTCACTGTTCCTTTACAGCCCAAAGCAGCCCCACTTTACTGATGGGGAAACCGAGGCTCAGAGGAGGCCAAAGACCTGTCCGAGGTCATACACTTGGGTGGCACTACTCAGGGCTTAAACCCTGGACTCCAAAATCAGTGCTCGTCCCACCAGACCACAGCCAATCGGAGCTCTTAAATGTATGGGTTTGCCTGGGACTGAGACCGTCTGGACCCAGACACCCCAACCGCTCCCAACGCACCCGGTTGTGTTGAGGCTTCACAGGTGTGGGAGCTGGGAAGGGTCACACCCCAGTTCTCTTTCTCCACACACTACTGGTGAACATGAAACAGGCTGACACTCTTGGAACAGAGAGCCTGGCATACAGTTAGCGCTCAGCAAGTGTTCCCTGCTGTAATTAGTCCTATGCCGTCGCTGTCATTGTTACCGTGTTTATTCTCAGAGCAGGACTTACGTGGGTCAGACTTGGAAAACATGTCTTTGTCCAGGAGGTTCCTGAAAGAGGGGGAGAGAGGAGGGGTTAGCGAGAAGAGACTTCAGGGGATCTGGGCCGGTACTGGGACTGGAGACTGCCTCTGGCCTGCCTCAGGCAAAACAGGAGGAGAAGGTGGCTCCTTCCCCAAACTTCCATTAAATTCCATTAATAGCCAGGCATTGGGCGGCCCCACCTGCCTAAGGTGCGCTGGGCTCCCTACCACCCACCCACATCATTGCCACAGCCCGGGTAGGTACCCTGGCGCCCTGGATCCCACAGCCGCTCACTCTGGGGCCAATCCTAAAGTGCTTAATGTCTTAGCCCTTTCTAGAAACTCTCCTTTGATCACTTCTGTCTCTCTCTCTCAAAAAAAAATAATAATAAAATAAAAGCGAGCAATCAAAACTTATCCATCCAGGTCCAGAAAAAGAAGAAATAAAAAAAAAAAGTATCCATCCAGTCTCCCATTCTCTCCAGACTCTACTCATAGCCAGTTTATTCGATGGTCTCATCTGTGCTGATGGATTAATGAATTATACCACCCAGGTGTAAGCAGACTCATTTGAACAGGGCCCTTCGGTGGTCGAGGCCAGATCTAACACACGGCCCTGACACTCTGACTGGCAGGCACTGCAGCAAGATGATGGGCTCAACACTTGAGGACAGAAAGGTCTGGAGCAGGTGCCTGCCCTGCCTCTGTGCAATAAAGCTCCACTCACTGACCCCGTGGTGGGTCAGGCAGTACGCTAAATGTGCCATTGTTAGCTCCCAATTCACGCGCTGCCCTGCGAGGTTGGTATTGGGCAGGTATTGTCCCATCTTACAGATGTGGAAGTGGAGGCTTGGGGCGAGCAGGCAGGCTACATCCTACACATCTGGGATCCCTCATTCCACAGCGCCCTGATGCTGTCAGGAAGCAACCGAGCCTGGTTGGGAAGTGATTCAGCCTCTCCGAGCCTCCAACTGTACGATGACGACAACGACGATGATGATGATGATGATGGAGCCAGCGGCAGCAGCCCTGAAGGCTGCGGCTGCCCCGCCCCTCTCTCCCCAGCCCCCCAGTTCCCGCGCACACCATGGTTTCCTCCCGCAGGCGCTTCTCTCCGGGGGCTTTCTCTGGCAGGCTGCCCGCAAGCGCCAGAGCGTTCGTGCGCCCAGGGGCTGGGGGATAACTACCCGGCTGCCTCACTCCCTGCAGGGGACAGCTCTGCCCTACAGTCTCCCAGAGGTCCCGTGGGGCTGTGCCCAGGGGCCTACCGGGAGACCTGCTCATTGAGCCGCCCTGTGCTGGCCCGGGCTCCCCTTCCCTGCCCCTGGAGCGGCTGCCGAGCCCTTCCCGCCGTGGGGCAGCTCCTGACCCCCCACCTTTACTGCCCTGAGGTCTTGGCTCTCTCCCCAGCCCGCTAGGCCTCGTCCCACCGCCCTCCCAGATGTCCCACGGGGTCTTGTGGCCTCGCCCTCCACTCCCACAACCCTCACTCAGGTCCCCGTGCCCTTTGAACCGCTTTTCCCAGAGAAGAGAAGCCATCGACACCGGCTGCTGCTGCCTCCTAACAGCCGACTCCAAAGCTCAGAGCCGGACAAGCCCTCCGGATCCTGCTCCCCCTTCGCCTGGGTGGCGGGAAACAGAGGCCCAGGGAGGGGCAGGGGGCAGCCCCGCCCTACAGCAAGCGGGTAGAGCCAGCAAGGTCTGGAGGGAGGCCTCAGCCTGAGTCTCGTCACCATGGCCTTCAGCAGTGGCAGCCTGTCGGGCAACCTGACCCCACAGTGAACCCACAGTGAGGTGGAAGCCAAAGACCAACCGACAGACAGACGCCGCAGAGCAGCCTGGTGCCAACACGTGGCGTCCTCTGATGCCTGGGGAGGTCCAGGTCGTGTTCACAGGTCACCCCAGCTCCAGTCGCTGAGCAGATTCCCGGCAACGCCCCCAGGAGGGGATTCCTAGACGGCTCCCTCCCCCATGGCCTCCACATCCAGGGGCCTCTCCCCACAGGCGGCCACCCCAGCTAGCCTTCCCTGACCCCCCAGACAGCCCCCCAGCAGCCCCTCCACCGGACCAGATCCGCTCCCAGCCAGCTGTTACTCTGGAAACCGTCTGAGAAACCTCCCAGCCCGCTGCAGGGAGCGTGGGCCGCGTGCGGCACTGGCGGCTCTGGAGAGCGGCCCAGGGGCTACGTGCAAGATGACGCCTGCACACGGTCGCGCCCTGGCCTCCTCATCCTGAAGCGTGCTAGGTTTCGGGTGAGGGACATCTGTCTTGATTTAAACAAAGGACAAAAGGCCTTAACATCAAAGATGACTCCACAGTGGTGGAACCCGAGGCCGGGTGAGGAGCTGGAAAGTAACGACGCGGGGCTGGGGGGCTACCTAGCACAGCAAGCTGACTGACGACCATTTCCTCTCCTCTCTCCTGGGCTCCCTCGGCCTGAAGCGTGCAGCCCGCTGACCCCCCGGACCCCAGCACAGCACTCGGCACGCCCTGGGCTGCGAAATCACGGGGGCATCTGTGTCTCACCTGGCCGTGTGCTCCTCCCGCCTCTGCCACAGGCCAGCCTAGCACTTGGCCGAGAGCAGTGGCCTGGCAACGTGGATGACGAAAGCACCAAAGGAATGACCAGATGGGTGAGCAGAGCTCCCGTCTCCCCGTCTGGATGGTGCATGGTCACACCTGGGGACAGCCTACTTTCTCTTAGCTGTGGCATGTGATGGTTAAGTGCATGGACCCTGCAGTCGGACAAGCTGGGTTCGCATCTCAAGGAAGGCAAGGCAGGTGACTTGCCTTCCTTGTGTCTCAGTTTCCCCATCTGTAAAGTGGGGCTAAAGACGGCCCAGGGCTGCTATGGAGATTGGATATGTGGAGCACATGGAACCTAGTCCAGCTCGTCGGGTGGGTCGGTCATTGTCGGCCTGGTGTTAGGAGAGTGGTCACTCTCCTGGTAGATGCTTCTGGTGACAAGGGCAGCACAAGCCACCTCCGCCGGCCCAGGTCAGCCCACCCCAGCGCACACTGCCAGCGCTCCCTTCTGAAGTGCCTGTTGACTCCCTGCCGCTGGCTGGGGGGTCAGCTCACCCACGTCCCTGCCCACGCCCCTCTCTGATCCTTCACCTTGTCCACACTCGCCCCATCCAGGCCTCACCCCAACTGCCTGTCCTGACAGAGAGCTCACGGCCTACTGGGCCTTCTCCCTGGGCCCTGAAATGGTGGCATCACCCTGTGAACCGCGGGCCTAACACTCCCTGCGGCTCGGCCCAGCCCCAGATGTAACAAGGCAGGTTCTTGGACCCCATTCCCAGAGTCTGGTTTTGTAGGTCTGAGGCAGGGCCCCAGAAGCCTTGTTTAAACAGGTGCCCACCTGTCCCCCCATGTGTCTCTGATGGCAGCTGCCCCAATACCGCATGTTGAGACAACTTAGGGCCTCGGCTTCCTCCACTGCAAAGTCAAAGCCCACAGAACACACGTGTGCTGCACCTGCAGGCTCTCAAGCCAAAGCCCCTTCCCAGCGATCCTCCCCCTGGGAGGCTCAGGCACAGTGAGTGACCTGCCCACGGGCACACACCCAGAAGAAACCGGGGCGAGGAAGCCAGGTCTTCCGCCCCGAAGGGCATGACAGCGCAGATGAGACCTGACCACAAGTGCTTTTCCTCCACTTTCTGTCTTTGCAGAGCTCAAAGAGAAATTTTTTCCAATAGGCAAAATGTATTTTCTCTCCGAAAGAACACACAACCCTTCTGCTGTCTGCATAGCAGCCTGGAGCTTGGCTTCTTTCGTTTCTTAAATCAAGGCCAGGGAAACAGAGCCGAGGGCTCTTTTCCTCCTGCTTGCCCTCAAGGAATCATTTCCGACACAGTGGCAGTGAGAAAACGGTCATCCACTGGGCTCCGAGGTCACAAGTCTCCGATGTCCAGCAAGGGGAGAAAGTGCTGGAAAGGAGAGATGAGAGCCCCTGGCAGGTGCTGAAGGAGGGGCCTTCGGGTGACACCTCCCATCTGACATGCGTAAGAAAGGTGTGGGTAAGGGCTTCAGAAGGGTTCCAGTGTGAGCTGGAGACGCAGCCCTGACCTTGGGGAGCCCCAGTCTGGGGGAGACATGCCCTGTCCTCAGGCTAAGCTGAGATCTGGGTGAACTGACCACCACACATTCCTGGTTGTCTCTAAACAAAGCCCATGAATGCTCTGAACTCAGCGAAGACTGGCTACCGCACAGAAAGAGACACATTTCCTGGACCAGGGTCCTTAATGGGGGTCATGGACTCTTTGAAACTGTAGGCAGAATATGGCATATTGGTGCACATACATGGATACACTCTTGCAGAGCTTTCATCAGATTCCCAAGGAGATTCATGAGGCTAAAAGGTTAAGAAAAGATGGTTTATCTTCTTCCCAACAACCCACCCTAATCATCCCTCCAACCTAGGCAAAAGGTGGGGGTGTTGAGAGCACAACTTGGAGTTTCAGCTCTGCGCCTTACCAGCTGTGTGGCCTCAGGCAAGTGACTTAACCTCTCTGTGCTTCAGTACCCCCATTTGTAAAGAAAGGGTAATAATCAGGGTTCTCTGAGATTAATAGAGTTCATACATGCAAAGCAGTGAGAATAGTGTCTGGCACATAGTAAGCTGCAGTTCAGTGCCTGGCATACAGTAAGTGCCCAATAAAGGCCTGTGGAGAAGGAAGATGGCTTCTAGGAGCATCCTACATTCTCCCCGCCCTGCTCTGTAAAGGCTGGCTGTGGCAGGACCCGAGGACATACCCTCGCCCACCACCACCCATCCGGCTGTACCGCCTTCCTCGAGGGCAGACTGGGCCGGTGAGCCAAGGTCAGGTAGAAACAGGAATCCCGACGGCCCCAGAGACCCCTGGACCTGCAGGGCCTGCCAGCATCACCCCATTTCTCCACGGAGCAATCAACACCACACATCTGGCAACTGGGGTGGGAGAGGGATGACACAGATCAGGGACAGTCGGTGCCACGTCCTTTGCTGGGACGCCCTATTTACCCCACGTATGGATGCCAGGAGGTGGGTGTGGCTCCCATGCCGCAGGCAAGGCGCTGAGCTTGAGACACTGCCGGTGTCTCCTGGCTCGTCAGGGAGCGAGCTAAGATCTGAACTCTGGAGCTCAGGCTCATCTGGAGGTGCCACGGGGGGCGCCGGCATTGCCAAAAGCCAGGGGCTCCCCCAGCTCCATCCGGCCAGCAGGGCCCCCGCAGCCTCGCTGCCCTGTTTCCTGCCCCCAGATGAACCACCCGAGAGAAGAACCGGAGGGTTTCCCATCTCCCCGCCCGGCTCTCGACCTAACAGGCAAAAGCTACCCAGGAAAGCAGGGAGGGAGCCGGGGAGGAGAGGGACCCTTTGCCCCTTCAGATGCCTGTGCACTGTCTCCCTGGCAAGCAACTCACCCGGGTCTAAAAAGCAATTTCCCATGGCTTCAGAGCGCTCCTTCCCGGGGCTATTTGCATCCGTTTCATTAATCACTGCATGATTGTCCCTCCCACGCTGCATGGCCGAGGGGGGAGAGCAGGAGCTCAGTCCTCGAGAGCATCCAGGCTGGAAGCATCCACACGGCCACTCGGGAAAACTCTGTGACCCCGGACGAGCTACCTCACCCCAGCCTCCTTACCTGTGCCCGGGTCACACGCCTGCCTTGTGGCGCTGTCGTGAAGCCAAATGGCTTAAAACAGAAACGTGGAAAGTGTGCTCAAGTCTCCTTTCCTCTGTGCCGCTCGGGTCCCATCCATCAAGTCTTAAAGGTTTCGACTTCAAAAACTCCACTCCTCCCCGCTCCCACCATGGCCATGGTCTGGCACTTGTAGGCTGCAATGGCCTCCCGCCCAGCAACGTGCTCAGTGCCTCATGTCCCCACCCCCACCAGTCCATTCTCTTCCCAGCAACCAGAGAATTTCCTTTAAAAGGTCAATCAGAAGTCCCGAGTAACACCTGCTGCCCAACTGCCGTCAAAATAATAAATCAAATTTCCTAGCACAGGGCCGGGCGCGGTGGCTCACGCCTGTGATCCTAGCACTCCGGGAGGCCGAGGCAGGAGGATCGTTTGAGCTCAGGAGTTCGAGATCAGCCTGAGCAAGAGCAAGACCCCGTCTCTACTAAAAATAGAAAGAAATTAGCGAAACAACTGAAAATAGAAAAAATTAGCCGGGCACGGTGGCATGTACCTGTAGTCCCAGCTACTTGGGAGGCTGAGGCAGGAGGATCCCCTGAGCCCAGGAGTTTGAGGTTGCTGTGAACTAGGCTGACGCCACAGCACTCTAGCCCAGGCAACAGAGTGAGACTCTGTCTCAAAAAAAAAAGAAGTTGTTAAAAAAAAATTCCTTAGCACAGCCTGCAGGCCATGATCTGCACTCCACATTTTCTGACCTCATCCTCCTCTACTCCCCCACTTCTCACTCTGCCCCAGCACACTGGTCTCCCTGTGGTTTCACAAGCATACCAAGGTCTTTTCTACCACAGGACCTTTGCACTTGCTGTTCTCCCTACCTTAATCACCCTTCCTCCAGATCTTCCCTCAGCTCAGCTCAAATGTCACCTGCCTGTCCTGTCTAAAACATACCCAACAGCCACAAACTTATTTACAGAGCATTTATCCCTATCAGACATTATTTGCTTAATCAAAAAATGTGTACATTTGTTTATATTCCACCTCCACCCCCATCCCACATGAGTTCTATGAGGGGAGAGAGTTTGCCTGTCTGGTTCACCCATATGTCCCCAGCATTTAGAACTGTGCCCGGCAAAGGCAAGACTCTCAATAGCAAATGAAGATCAATGTCAATTATCCAGGGAATGAATGTGTCACTGGTGTTCAGTTATTGGTACCTATTAGCATGATTAAGCTTACCTAGCGCACTGCAGTTTACACAGAACTCACAGATTTCGTCTCCTTGTCTTCCTAACAGTCCTAGAGGATGTGGACAGGACCAGTACTCTCCACCACTTTACGGACGGAGAGACTGAAGCTCGACAACTTCAAAGACCTGGCCCAGACCTCAGAGCAGTAAGCCAGAAACTGCAGCGACTGTCAGCGTCCCGCCGAGGTTTCTGCATTCCCAAGGCGTAAGGCTGTCCTACTGGGGCTTTCGGGTGCTGTGCCAGGCCAGCAGAAAAGATGCCAGAGAATGGAAGCAACTACAGTGATGCGAAATCACACTAAGCCTTTTTTCCTTGGCTGGCAACCTGGCAGACAGAGAAGCAGTCAGGGGCCAGCCAAGCCGCACTGGGAGCGTCACCCAGTCACCTGTCCACTGACCATCCGAGGAGCCAGTCTTCAGAGATGCCTCTTGTAGCCCCAGGGAGGGCAGGCAGCCTCCTTGGAAAGCCTCCTGTGGCAATGCCAGGGCTGCCCATCTACAGCAAGCATTCCCCAGGCTCCTCCTGCTAACAGAATCCACACAAGTTCAGAGCTGATGAAGACCCCCTGAAGTCAGGGAAGGTAGGCCCTTGGCCCTAGTCTAGGGGTGGACATGGGACCCAGCTTTGGCCACTGAAATACACATGGAAGTTTGCTGCAAGATTTTGGGAGGGAATGTGTGTTCTTCAAATAGAACTTTTCAACGAGAAGCCTTTGGCACTATGCCTAGCTTCCTGTCTTTGGATGTGGCTGTGATGCCTGAAGCAGAGGCAGCCATTTTGTACCAGTGAGGCCTGCCATTTAGATGATAGCACAGTAGAAAGAGAGCAGGGTCCTTGATGGTAAAATGAGCTAATCTACCACCAGACTCATTGTGACCTGAGAAAATAAATGTATTTCAGGTTTAAAGCCACTATCAGTCAGATTGTCTGTTACATACAGCCAAAGTATTCCTAACCAAACCTGACTCCTTTCTGCTCCAGAGCTTTCCAGCCTCATTCCCCTGCCTCCTCCCTACCCTTTCTTCCCAACGGTAGGTCACCTCTAGTGATGGCCTTGAGTCTGAGCAGGGAGGCCTGTGAGCTGGGAGAGGAGGTTTGGTAAGCTACCACACATGATCCGGATGCCATGGAAGGCTGGCTTCCATCCTGTGAGGCCCTCTGCCTGCTGCTCCCTGGGGATTTGGCTCTGCCTCTCAGAATCATAGGCATCCCTTAGCAAGGACGGCCTCTCCCATCCCTGGAGAGAGACGCCTACCTCTGGGTCACACTTACCACAGTCTGTACCCAGGCCTCTACCATGATCCCCATGGAGACCCCAACTCCCAACCTCAAGAAGTCCGCCGGGCTTTGAAGTCTAACGGAACTGGATTTGGATCCTCCTCTACAAATGTACTAGCTGTGTAAACTTGGGCAGGTCCCTTAACGTCTCTGAGCCCCAGCTTCCTAATTAGCAAAAAGGTAAAGTACTATCTATCTCACAGGATTGCCGTGGGGTTAAAAGATATAGTCTTCGTGGCAGGCAGAAACATAAGATGGCCTTCGAGATTCCTGCCCGCTGGAGGGCACGCCTGTACGATCCCGTCCGCTTGAGTGTGGGTGGGACCTGGGAACATGGTGGGACAGTCACTCGTGTGATTAGGTTATGATACATGACACAGGTGATCAGATGCTCACCCTGTGATCACAAGTGCTTTACATAAGACTGTCGTGGCAGCCTGGGGAGATTGTCCCTCTGGCTCTGAAGAAGCAGGCTGCCGTACGCGGCGAGGGCCCAGGGGCGGCCTACAGGAGCTGACAGTCACCCTGGTCTAACAGCCAGCAAGAAAACAGGAATTTAATCTTACTGCTGCAAGATATTGAGCCCTGCCAAAACCCAGTGATCTTGGAAGAGGACCTCAAGCCTCTGTGGATGAGATCACGGCCCCGCTGACACCTTGAGTCCAGCCTAGTGAGACCCTGAGCAGAGGGGCCAGGCCATGCTCCGCCTGGACTTCTGACCTATAGAGACTGCGAAATAATGGCTGTTGTTCTAAGCTATAGGTTTGTGGTAATTTGTTACAGAGCAACTCAAAACTAACATAATGATCCTAGTTTGAACCATACAAAATGCAATCTGAATAGGTTAAAAACAATTGAGAATAAGCAATTGCACATGCTTCACCCTAATACAGACGTAAATACTTATTACATGCCGTAGCATGCAGTAAGCACTCAATAAGTGCCATTGTTAGTATTCCCCTGGCTCCACCAAACTGAGTACCTTGGCACACTGAATGGTTAAATGGACTTCTTTTTCCTAGCACTAGATTCGACATCTGTCACACTGTCCCCAGGCCTCCCCTTTCCCAGAGCCACCCTTCCCCTGCCTGTCAGAAGGAAAGGCCCAGAGCAGGTTCACACCCTCTCTGAGAGGCCCAGGGCACACTGCTCCTGAGCTGGGCTGCCTCTCAGGCCCCAGGTCAGCAAAATGCCAACCTGAACAGACAGCAGAAAACAGTATCTCCGGGGCAGAGGCGACAACTGCCCAAGGGCCCCATACCAGCAGGAGGGGAGAGAGCAGCTGCTTGCGACATTCCGGCAGGGCTAAGAGATCAGGCTGCCTCTGGACTCTCCCCTCCCCGTCTTCCCGGGGTCCCTGGGTCTCAGCAGGCCACAGTGTGGAACTGCCCATTGCTTCTCCAGCGGGGCCCTGCCCCAGTGCAAAGGTTTCCTGCCGTGTAAAAAAATGCAAATCATTCTTTCTAACCACCACGCTGGTCCAGATCCCTGCACCAGATAACGGGTTGCATAGAGACCTGAAAAATAGCGGGGCCTTTGGGGAATGGGACACCAGACAGGTAAATTTTGACTCGGTCTGCAGGGCGGCTAACAAAGACAGGAAAGGTCTAGAACAGACCATTGGACTAAGGAAGAGCTTTTGGCTCAAGGGTGTAGGGTCTTTAAAGTCACATTTTCTTTTCCTTTTTTTTTTTTTGAGACAGGATCTTGCTCTGTTGCCCAGGTTAGAGTGCAATGGCACAATCACAGCTCACTACAGCCTCGAACTTATGGGTTCAAGCCATCCTCCTACCTCAGCCTCCCCAGATGCTAGCACTACAGGCATGAGCCACCATGCACATCTTATTTTTTAAATTTTTTGTAGAGATGGAGTATTGCTCTGTTGCCCAGGCTGGTCTCGAACTCCTGACCTTAAGTGATCCTCTCACCTCGGCCTCCCAAATTGCTGGGATTACTGGTGTGACACTGTGCCTGGCCTAAAGTCATATTTTCTACAATGTCTGCTGGTATCAACTTCCACAAACCACCTGCCGTTACCCACTCTAAAACAACCTCTTAAGAATCTCTAGATAGATCAGATCTCCAGGACCCACACAAATCCTGGGACCCAGGTATAGACACAGATCTTTATTTACTTCCAGGTGTCAAATAATCAGCATTAATCACTATTTGTGGATTAATCCATAAAATCCTCATACCTGGTAAGGATAATACTTGCTTTCCAGATGAGGAAACTGAAGCACAGACAGCTTAAGCAGTTTACCGGTGGTCACGGGATTTGAACCCGTGGGGATTTGAACCCAAGGAGACAGGTGCCAGAGCTCACAGTCCTAACCACTGTGCCAAACAACCAAAGTCTTTCTAATCTGCAGCCCTTAGTTTACCACAATTGGTAAAAATAATTGTTTGGGAGCAGACCGTAGATTAGCCCACCATACGCTCCACCTGGAGCAGGGGCCGGAACACGCCACCCCACAGCGTTATCTGCCTTCCGCAGACTCGGCTGGGTCCCCACGACGGCCCTGTGCTCTGGCTCAGACGTGCCCCTGCATCGGGCAGCTTTGCTCAGCGCGGAGCGCCCTAGCATAGGCATGGGAGGGGGCCTCCTGGGGCTGCAGTGGGTGGCAGGACCCCTCATAAGGAGCAGAGGAAGAAGGGAACTGGAAACTAGCATTCCTGGGAGCCAGAGGTGGCAACTCATAATCTTCCCTGAACCAACGGCCCCTCCACACCAGCTGTTCGTCCTGAAACCCCCTAGACTTCTCACCCCACCCAGCCCCCTGCCTGTCCTGCTGTTCCCTGCCCACCAGCAGGTGACACCTAGATGCTCGGGGCAGGGGCAGTCCATAGCCTCCTCTCCCGGGGCCCTGTCAGCACTGACCACAGGGTGCAGGACAGAGGGATTTGACTCCTTTTAACTGGGGGCCATGCAGTGAAGAATATGCCAGAGAAAGTCCTTCTGTGTACCTCTCCCTCCTCCCCGCCCTCCTCCTGTTTCTGTCTCTCTCTGTTCTAGAACCTGAATAGTTGCTCCTGGTTGCAGCTAAGAGCTTGATCTACAATTTCAAGGCCACCCAGATTGCTTCCTCCCCTCCACTCTTTCCCAAGTGACTCCTCCCTCCTCATCCCTCCCCACGAAAACCCACTTCCCCACCCTCTGGCTTTCTGGAGAGCAGGAGCAGGGCCCAGATCAGACCCTCCTCAGGCTGATGGGTCATGTTCCCCGCAAGGGCATGGGTGCCAGGGTCGGCTCGAGCCACATCTCCCAGGAGCTCAGACGCATCCCAAGCTAGTTCTTACGCAAGACGTTTGAGTCCTTTGGACACACCTCTACTTCCAGAGAGCAAGTAAGAGGGACCAAGTGCTACTGCCTTAGGGTAGTTACTTACCGAACACCTACTGTGTGCCAAGCAAGTGCAAAGTAGTGTGCTAGGGCTTCATGCTCCTCTACCGCTGCCAGGCACCGTTCTAGGCAGTGAGCAACCTTGGCTAACAGGTTTCTCCGTGAGTACATGTCGTTTGTTGTTTTTACTTGACAAAGGGGAAAACCGAGGCTTCCAGCGTGCCCCAAGTGCTGAAGCAGAGGTTCCATTTCAAGAAGCCTAACTCCAAAACCACGACACCACCTGCCCTGGCTCCTTTTCTCTCCACTGGAGTAGAGGGTCCATGGGTCTGATTCAGGGTGGGAGTCCCTGCCCCGGAATGCTCTGGGGGAGAAGGGATGAAGTCGACACACCTGAGATGTCTTAGGAGGTTTAGTCCTCAGTAGATGAGTGACCTGTGGCTCGGGCTGAGCACCCCTGGAAGGGCCCAGGAGACACAGAAGACAGTAATTTGAGCTGGGTGTCTCATGGGTGAGAGGATGCCTGGAAGTGGGGAGCACGAGGCCAGGCCTTTCAGGGTGGGGGGACGGGAACTGACAGCTGAAGGAGGAGTGAAATGTGGAAGGGACGGGCCGTTCGGAGGCTTGGAGGCGGGAAGGAGCCCCACGACTGTGAAGCGGACAGGTTTGACTGCAGGCTGTGCCTGCGGGAGGGAGGGAGGGCTGTGCCAGCTGCCGATGGCTGAGGAGGTGAGACTGGCGCTAATGAGCCATCAGGAATCCCCCAGCAGAGCAACACAAGATACAAATGGCGCTGGGAGATAATTCTGACAGCATGGGGGTGGGACTGGGGGAGACACCGGGAGCTGTCACAGGAGCCCCTGGAGGGCCTGGCTGGGGGCAGCTATGCCCCACCACACCAGCCTGCACTCCCACTCGCCCACAAGCCTTCCAGAGACAGTGCCCCTGAACCCCTCCCTCTTCCACGCCCCTGCCCAGCCTCTCTGGCTCTACCTATTCCTCCCCAATGCCCCGACTCTGTAATACAGGGCTGGCGGCAATGAGGTCACCCCGCATTAGGGACTGACCAATGAGTGATTTGGGAGAGGATGGGGTGGGCAATGGAACAAGGGCCAGCCAGGGCTCCAGAGATGCTGTCAGTTATTTGGGGACGGGAGCATGGCATCTCTGGGAGAACCTCAAGGGGGCTATGCCTGGGCCACAGTGCCCCGCACAGTCCCAACAAGGCAGGGACCCTAGGCCAGCCACAGCGTGAGCGCACGAGGGAACAACCCCCTTCGCCGCCAAGACCCTCTTACTGCCTGGGACAGCCTTCCCCTCACCTGGGACAACCTGGGGGAGACCCAGCTCTTAGGGAAGTCGCCCCCCAACCCTGTGTGACATGACTGAGGATTTGGGGGTGGTAGCCCACGAAAACACTCCTCCTTCCCTGCTGGGCTCTAAAATTTCACAATCAGGGTTCTATTCCTTTGGCTTGAGATTCTGGACCCAAATCATCCTTTTTTTTAACGGTGCCACTTCAAGTTGTTACCATTTATCCACACCTCAGTATGACTGAGTCAATCTGATCCTTTTCCAGGAGTTTTGTTGTTGGAGGGGAAGGAAGGCTTTAGAATCCTGGGGTCCAGGACGGTGGGTGGGCGGCGGAGGAGAGGATGAGGGTGCTGGGGCAAAGAGGGGGAGAACAGAGAGGAGGGCAGAGAAGGGGCAGGCAAGCCTGCGGTGCACGGGGCAGACCCTTCACTTCCCTGGGGAGGGATGCTCAGAGACAGCCCAAGCCGAGACTCTTGTGTAGCCTTTCACCACGTCCCTCTCCCCACTCGGGAGCCTGGACCCCTCTGCTCCTGTGTCTTCCTACCTCCTCGAAGCAACAGCCTGGAGTGCAAACTTTCTGGGATATGACCCCAGCCTGGCTTCCCATCCTGCCGTGGCCGGCCGCAGCTGGGCAGGGGCTCCCGGCGGACAGGCAGGGGCGCGTCTCGGAGGCTAGGTCACTCTGGGAAGGGGGCGCGCGGAGCTAGAGCGTCGAAGCGGCAGGGGCTGCGGGGCTCCGGGTCCAGGGGCGGGGCATGGGGACCCAGCCAGCGGGCGGCTCACCTGCAAGACACGGTGATCTCCACCTTGGTGGCCGGGATGCTGCCCGCCAAGGAGTCGAACTCACTCAGCGACGCCATGTCCTCGGGCTGCTCCATCGCCCACCGCACCCCCACCCCAAATTAGTCAATCCCTGCGCGATTCACGCCTCCTCCGGAGCGACTGGAGCCCTGGGCTCTCCCCCAACTCCAGAGCCAGGGCTGGGCGGCTTGGGGAGGAGAGAGGAGCGCGAAGAGGGGGCGTGGGAAGTGAGAGAGGGAAGGGGGCGGAGGGAGCGGGGGCCGCGGACCGAAGAGGGGGCTCGGGTGACGCCGCGAAGAGCCTGGGGGCCCAGCGGGGAGGGGCCAGGAGCCCAGGGAGCTGGGGCGCAGCGGGAGAGGCGGAGAGGGGCTGGGGAGAGGGCGCCGGGAGGGACGCGCGGAGTCGCGTAGAGGGGAACAGAGAGAGGGGCGCGCGTGCAGCTGTGGGCCGGGGTAGAGGGGGAGCAGGAGACCGGGAGAGGGGCGTGGGGGGCTGGAGGGGCCGATGGGGCGCGGGCGGCGGGGGTGGCGGGGCGCGGGCAGCGCGGAGCCGGGAGCCCGGAGCGCCTGGGCTGCGCCGCCTCTCGCTGGGTCTCGGCGCGGGCGGCAGCGGGGCTGGGACGCGGCTGCAAGCGCCACCTCCTCGGCTCGAGCTCCGGCTCCGGGGCGCCCGGGCTGCGGGAAAATCAAATCTGCCCGAAGCCGCCGCCTCCCGCCACCCGGGGTGGGCTGCGTGGGGGCCGCGAGCGCCAGAGGGGACGCCCGCAGGGGCCGGGGCGGGGCCGCGGGCGGGGTCTGCGCGCTGCGAGAGCGTGTGTGAGCGTGTGTCTGTGTGTGTGTGCGTGGCGGGCATGGGGACGCGGCTCCAGATGCTGGGGACGCGGGGGGTGACAGCCGGAGAGGGACCCGCTCGCGCGCGTCTTCGCGTGCGCCCGCTCCCCTCACCCCCCCTTAGGGGTCTGCATACCCGGGGAGGGCGGGGTGTGTGAACCGAGGGGCGCCAGGGTCTATGTGTGCAGGGCAGGGAGGGGCTGGGGTGGGAGGGACGTGTGCAAAAAGGCCCCCCAGTGGTTGGGGTGGAGGGTCTCTGCCGAGTGTGCGCGACCCCCAGCCCCGGGGGCAGGTCTCGGACCAGAAACAGACTGGACATCCCTTTATGAGGAGGGAGCCCCGAGGTTTCGCAGTGAGGGCCTTCTGGCCCAGGTAGGGTCGGTGCGTGGGCGCTTCTCCCTTCCCGCCTCCGGTTCCCGCCGGCCCTGCCTCTCCCAGTCAGGCTGACTAGAGCCCAGACCTAGAGCCGGCGCCCTTCCCCTCCCCCGCCCGTCGTGACCACACGGCTGAGCCAGCCTCTGGGTCTAGAAGCTTCTGCCACCAGACTGGGAGGGTGGCCCTAGCTCCCTGGGCTTCTATGCAACCAGCACAGAGTAGATGCCTGCTGTGTGCTGTGGGGGGGGGCTCCAGGCCCTTCCCAGGGAGCGAGGCGAGCGTTGAAGCATCTGTCAGGCAGCCCCCTCCCACCCCAGCCCCTCACGGCCCCCACCGCGCCCCAGCCTTGCCCTCCCGGGTCGTTCCCCCAGAGGCTGCACACGCAGACTTTCCACTTGTCTCCAGAAAATCCACCCGCAGCCCCTCCTCAGCCTCAGCCTCAGCTTTGCTGAGATGGAGCCTCCACGTTTACCCCCAAGCCGGCACTTGGAAGCCGGATGCGCCTTGCTCAGGAGGCCAAGAACTCGGAGCTAGGCCGGAAGAGCCGCGCCCTCTGGGCCTTGCCTGCGGCAGCCGGGCCATAAGGGATTCATCCAGATTCTGTTTGAAGCCAATTCCCAGAACATCAGATAACACCCAGAGGCACAGACAGATACAAGAAAGAACGCAGTACTGGGCCTGGGACGATTTACCCACGGCTGGGATCAGCTGGATTTGGTTCTGCCACGTGGGACGGACGGCAGAGGCTGGAATTCCCCAGGCAGCGGGACCCGGCTGGGTCAGGAGGCCCCAGTCTACGGGCCTGCGGTTTGGCCCGAAGCCCTCCCTCCATGGAGAATAGCTCTGTCTTCCTTTCGTAAAGGATGCAAAACTGGGCTTGGAATCTCTACCGTTCCCCACCACCCACATACCTGGTGTAGACAATGCTTGAAACATACTTGTGGAGTATGTTCTCCATTCATTCCATGAGTCTTTACTGAGCACCTGCTGTGTGGCTGGCACTTGGGAAATCTTGTTGATAACAATGATCACCACCGTGTTATTTTCAAAGATCTAGATGCCATGTGTAATCTTTTTTTTTTTAAGAGAGCAACTCTCCCTACATTGCGCTGTTCACAGGCAGGACCATAGCTCACGACAGCCTGGTATTCCTAGCCTCAAGTGACCCTCCTGCACCCTGCCTGTAACTGGGACTACAGGTGCTGCCACTGCACCTGTCCATACTTATTTTTGAGATATTATTCACATACCATAACATTGCCATTTTAAAGTATACAATTCAGTGGTTTGTCACGTATTCACAAGGGCCATGCCTGATTTTAAATTCTCAAAATAATTATAGGAGTGGGTTATTATCTACATTTAATAAATAAGGAAGCTGGGGCCCAGAGAAGCTAAGTAATTTGTCCATGATTACCCAGCTGGGAACTGGCAGAATGAGGACTTGAAGCCAGGCAGTTGATAGCAAAGCCTGACCCTGAGCAAGAGGCTCGATTGCCTCTTAGAATGGGGCCAGATGACAGAAAGTCATCAGTGAAATGAGGCTTTGCTGGAGAGGATAATAGGGAGCCATTGCAGGTTGTTGAGCAGGTGAGTAGTGAGATTGAAGTTCTAACCGAGTAACCTTGTAAAGTGACAGCATTTGGAGTAGCAGCCCCAGGGCCTCTTTCTTGAAAGATGTAGGGGCCTGTTTGTGTCATTCCATTCCCTCTTACTCATTGCACTTCCATTAGCTACATCTTTGGCTCAAAAAAAAAATTATTTTGGGCACCTGCTCTGTGCCAGGCACTATTATAGGCTCAGAGAATAAAAAGGTGAAAGGACACAGTATCTATCCCCAGAGTTCCCAGGCCAGTGGGGCCTGTGACGTGCGGACAGCTAAACCGCAGCGCAGCACAGGGCGTGCTGTTGAGGAAGGCATGAAGGGCCTGGGCACAGAGAAGAGTAACCGACCGTCTGCCCCGGGAGCGGGAACCAGGGAGGGTCAGGGGAAACTGCGAAAAGGAGTGACGTCTTAGTTTGTTTCCCTCAGAAGCAGGCTGTGAGACAAAGGTTTGAATGTGCGTAGTTCATTTGGGAGGTGTCTCAGTCTGTTCCTGCTGCTATAACAAAATATTTTAGGCTGGGTTTTTCGTAAAAGACATTTATTTCTCACAGTTCTGGAGGCCGAGGAGTCCCAGATCAAGGTGCCAGCAGTATGGTTCTCTGCTTCCAAGATGGCACCTTGCTGCTGCATCTTCCCGAGGGGCGAACGCTGCGTCCTCACATAGCAGAAGGCGGAAGGGCAAAAGGGACCCAGCTAGTTCCTTCAAGCCCTTTCCTAAGGGCTCTCACCCGTTCCTGAGGGCAGAGCCTCCTAACGGCCCCACCTCCTAATACTATTACATCGACAATTAAGTTTCGACAGATGAATTTTGGAGGGACACGTATGTTCGAACCATAGGAGGAGAAGGAGACACTCTGTGGGGAGAGACAGGGAAGGGAAGGCAGCCAGTTGTTGCTGTGGGCGACTGGGCTCGCTGTCACCGAAGAACTCTGGGACGCTGTGGACCACCCCTCACACGTAGCCCGCCAGCGGGGTGAGGGAGCAGGGATGTGCTTCCACCAGCTTCTGCCAGTCCTTAGCTCAGTGGCTGAGGGCTGCTTCTGGAGGGCGCTGATTTCCTGGCACTTTTGGCCTGAGCAGCGCAGAGTGGCGGTGCAGGTCCCGGAAGCCAGAGAAAGTCTCAGGCAAAGAGACGCAGGTGCTGGCAGCTGGATGCGGGGAACTGGAGCACGCTCATGCAAGGTGGGGCGGCCCCTGCTGCAGATGATGGACCCCCGCCTGCAGGACAAGGCAGAGCAGGCATTCCTGGCAGGGGGCTAGTGTGACTAAGGGCCAGAGATCTGCGACTGGGGACCATCACGTGGTTGGAGCACAGGGCAAGGGTTGGTGGAGGTAGAGTATGAGGCCAGGAGATGAGGGGCCATGATGCAAGGCCACGGCCTCCTCCGGGCACAGAGGCTTTTCAGAAGGGGACACTAAAGGAGGAGGGGGTGAAAGACATCCTCCAGCTGCATGGCCATCCAGCGAGCCCCAGAACACAGAACTTGCTGATCAGGCCCAGGGAAAAAGATGCTCCCAGACCCTGCCCAAATGAGTTGCTAATGGTTCAAATGCAGCCCATAGACATTGCCATTGGAGGGGTCATTTCTCCCTTGACAGCGATGATGGTGCTGAGTAACCATGGTCACCTGCGATGTCCAGGCAAGCCATTGGGTGAGCCAGCAGGTGCCTGGCGGCCAGATTAGACCCAACTCTGGCCCTGGCCCACCAAGCATGTAACTGCTGCTCCTCTCTCTGATTAAGAACTGCAAGCACGGAAAGGGCCATGCCCAGAAGGTCTGGAATAATCAGCGTCAGCATTTTGCCTTTGCCATCCAAGACTGCAAACATGCTCTTGTCTGACCTAATCCACGGTGTTAACGACGGCAGAGCAATTTCAAGAGGCAACTCACAGCATTGATAAGGAGAGGAAAAGCACCACCCGGCTCAGGAGGCAGAGCTCCTCACAGAAGAGGCAGCTGCTGTCCCTCCTCCCGTCCCTGGGCACTTCTTGAAAATGCTGCCCTCCATCTGCCCCGTCTGAGGCTGGGAATGAGAGAGAAAGGGGCACAGAAGAACAGAAGTGGGCGTGTGCATGGGACAGGGAAGTAGGTGCTGCCTGTACTGCCCCTTAGGACAAACCAGGAATAAGGCGTTCTTTTTACTCTGGGTGAACGCAGTCTTGAGCCAGGCAGGGCACGTGGCTTGTTGGGCAGAGTGTGGGCTGGATTTGAGCTCCCACTTACCCCCCTGGCTGGGTGCCTTTGTGCAGTAAACACCTTGTAGTACCGTACATGGCAGCCCCAGGGAGAGAAGGAAGGATAAGAGGGCATGAGAGGAACTTGAAACCACCATAGTGGTAAAGAGGCAGGGGAGATGCGGTGTCTGATTCCATCCATTAATAGAAATCCTAGAAGGGGCTTGGTTGGAGACCATCTAGGTTAAACCCCTTCTTTTCCTGAAAAGCTTAGAGAGGAGGGGGTGATGGAGTCAAGGTCATCTGATGCTTCCCTTGGTAAGAAAGTCCACCAACAGTGAGGCCACGTGCCCACGAGCAGTGAGGTCCTGCCTCAGAAAGTGTGGAGAGAGGCCGTGTTCTGTTGGGGTAGAGGAGGAGGCAAGAAGCCAGCCTGGGACTGTCCATGCCTCTAGTCCCTCATTCCTCCTAGGAGGGTGGCAGCCTCCCTGCCAAATGCCCCACCATCCCTACCAGAGTCCCATGCTGCCTCGCTCCTGCCTCTCCCCACGTCACGGTGCCAGCTAGCTCAGCCCGTGTTTCATCTGGGCGAAGAGAAGCCCCAGGGCCCTCCCGCTGCCAGCTCAGTAGCCTCTCCTGTCCCTAAGACACACCCCTCCGCCCTGCCCTGCCCGGGCATCCGTCTGTGGCCGCATAGGCGCCGGCTCCTCTCTCACTTCTCTTGCCCTCTTCCTTCCAGCCACGCCTGCTTCTGCAAGCGAGGGAGGCCTCCCAGCCTTTACAGTGTAGAGCCTGGAACCTTCCCAGCCACCAGGGGATCTGCACAACTGAGGGCAGGTTGTGGCACTCCTCTGCCTAAGACCCTTCCTGGCTCCCATCTCGCTTTTTGTAAAAGGACTTGCTGGGCTGCGGGCTCCGCTCCCTACCTCCCCGAGAGCTCTCTGACTTCCTCTCCCCCTCCTCTCCCTCTCACTGACTCCACTGCAGCCCCTCCGGCCCCCTTGCCCATCCTGCGGGCTCCTGTCTCCGGGCCTGTGAACTTGCTATTCCGTCAGCCCAAAACACTCTCCCCTGGGGCCTTCAGGACCCACAGGTCCCCACCTAAATGGCCCCTCCTGGCCACACTACCTAGCATAGTTCCTTGTTATTAATACTCTCATTGACCTCGTCCGCCTCTATTTTTCTCCGTAGCGTTATCCTTGTCTGTTTTCCCCACTAGGATACAGGCTTTATGTAGGCAAGGCTTTGCCTTGCTCCTTGTTGTGTGCCCAGCCCCTAGGACAGTGCCTGGCACATAGCGGTGCCCAGTTTGTCAGATGACTAAATGAAAAGTCCACCCTTGGCCTCAGAAACACCGACCCCTTCATGAGGACCCCCGGTGTCCCCCACCAGTCCTGGACAGGGCCTGAGTCTTCCCCCGCATCTCATCTGTCCCTCCATCCAGCAAACATTCATTCAGCATCTATTATGAATTCCGCCGTTGACTCGTTTGACAACTATTAGATCGAGCTTCTCTGGCTCCCGTGGCCAGTACCACGGAGAAGGGAAGGGATTCTTATGTGTGTATTTCCTGAGAACCTACCACGTGATAAGCACAGGAATAAGAATTTAATGTCCATCACATGTGTGATCCTCACAGTGACCTCGGCTGTCGTTGTCCCACTTGAACAGCTTGACTCCCCTGCGCCGTGCGCTGTGCTAGTGCATCGCTGGGGAGGGAGGTGAGGGGGCCCTGTGGCTCTGGAAGCCCAGCCAGTGGAGTTACAAAGCTCATTTTGAGTTTATGTTCCAGGAAATCTATCGGAGAATAATGGGCATTATTAGCTCCATTTTTTCAGATAAGGAAACTCAGGTCCGAAGTAGTTCAGTAACTTAAACTGCTCGAGCTCCCACGGGTAAGTGGCAGAGACAGATGCAAGCCAAGGTCTATGTCCGTCCAAAGCCCCCGTCTTTGCCTTTCAGGGCAATGCCCCTCCCCGCTGGCCGCACTCAGGGCCTGTCCAGGGGCCCAGGCCGGACCCCTCACAAGTCTGTGGGGCCCACTGCAGTGCCATGGCCTTGACCCTTCCTCTTTTCATTATGTCCGAGTGTAGACAGCCCAGCCTGTCGTTCTCCCAGTCCCACCCTCACCTGCACACACGTGTCATCCAATATTCAGCTCGGAAGCGTGAGCCATGGGAGAGAGACCTCAGTGCTGCAAAGGGCTGTAAGAGAACCCGACTCACCCAGAGTTTACAGATCTAGGGACTGAGGCCTGGAGAGGGACAGAAAGTCCCCCAAGGTCATTTGGCCAATGAGCAGATTCACAGACCAAAGCTAACCGGCAGTCTGATGAGAATCAGCCTCCCGGATCCTTCCTTTTCCACTCCAGCTCCTTCAAGGAGGGCTGGGTGCCTTGGTTTCCTGTTGACTGACAAACACAAATGTGCCACCGGGCCTTCCACAATAAGGGTCAAAGTGACCTTTCCTCTCCCCACCCGCCCCCAGGCCCTCATTCCCAATCAGAAGCAGCCCCATTTAGCTGCCCCTGGGCCTTTCCTCCTGCCATTTCCTCTCTGCGTGGCCCAAATCCTACCCACCCTCAGGTACCATCTCTTCCAAGAAGCTAGCCTGGATTCCCCCAACCTGACTGAGTTTCTTCTGCCCCTGAACACCCAAAATGCTTCTCTTAGGTAGATTCTTTCCTCCTTTCCCCCTGCAGACAGGGACCAGGACTTCTTACCTTGGTTCTCCACAGCTTGGCCTTTCCCAGCCTCAGCCTCCCTCTCTCTTTTTGCTGGATTTAATTTCATTTGAATACATCACCCCCCAGCCAGCCAGCCTGCTCTTAGGCCTCCCGAACTCGCTCTCTCTCCACTCAGTGTAAGTAAGCCCATTTCCTCCAATTTGAGCATCTTGGGAAATGGAGAATGAGTTCTCACATTTCTCCAGAAGCTTAAAAGCAAACTAGGTCCCTACCTGAAGTCTCAGCCTTCCCCCAGCGCACTCGACACCTTCCTGATTGTCATGCTCAGGTCCGGGCGAGGGAGGAACAGGTAGCTTTGCACCCAGCAGGCCTCAATCCAGTCGGTTCCTCGAACCCCCTCCCATTTCTCCCCTGCCCCAGTTGCTGTGAGGGGTGCCTCAGGACCCTGCCCCTTCCTCCCCCAGGCCGATGGGTGTGTGCAGGAGGGTTGGGGGCTGCTATTTCCCCCCAGCCCTTACACTCTCTGTCACTACTGCTTCTTGGCCCCTGCCCTGGCTGGACCTGCTCCAGGGCAGCCTGAGAAGCCACTGAGGGTGGCTTTCTGAGCTCTAAATGCATTTTCACGCCAAGCTGCTTGTGTTTGCTTGCCCAGCGGCTGAACATAACCGGAACGTGCACAAAATGCCACGAGCCTGGCTTTGTGAGGAAGCTTAAGTCTCGGTGGCCCTACCCCGGAGCTCGCCTGCCGTGATTCCTCGGGTTTCCTTAGCTCCGGCCTTGCACCCGGAGAGGAGCTCATCAGACACACGTCGCATCTTGCCTCCTCCACCTCTGGCTAAGAGCGGCTGCCCCGATTACGGGAAGTATTTGTTCCCCAGTTCACTGATAATTTTATCAGAAGCCCAGGCCAGACTCAAGTGTCAGGCTTCGGAGCTGCTGCTGACAGCCCCTCCGAGGCTGCTGGCCTGCTGGGGATGGGGTGGGGGGTGGAGGGGTGGCATGGTCTCTGTCTCTCTGTTTCTCAGTTTCCCCAGCTTACAAACGGGGACAAGAATATACCCATACCACCATGCCCTCCAGAGTTGGTATGAGATTCCAGTTAGGTGGGGATTATCGTGAAATCACAGAGGTTTAGATTAAAGTGGGTTTGGGACTCTCATTCTACAGATGGAAAAACTAAGTCTTGGGGAAGGAAGTTACTAAAGTCAGATATTGACAAGTCCTGGCTTGAAAACCAGTTTCCTTATTTTTTCAGCTAGAAGGAAAGGGAACCAAGAATGGCAAGGAATGTGACTTTAGAGTGTGGCAGGGGGAGAGCAGACCTCAGCTTGAAGCTCAGCTCTGCCAGCCAACAGACATGGCGCCTCCGTCTGTGAAATAGACTCGTCTACGAAACGGGGCGCCGTGATGCCTCGGCCACAGCTCCTGGGACAGGACTAAACGGAATGATGTGTGTACAGTGCGTGGCGCTTTGTGAGTTCCCCAAACGTAAGTTCCTTCCCTTCTCCCGTTTGGTCTTAAACAACGTCATCAGTGCTTTCAAAATGGGAAGCACAAAGGGAGCATTTCCTTCAGAGCTAAATGTTGGCAAAAAGACAATTGTAACTTCGGATTCCCTTTCCTTTGGGGCTTTTCTTATACGGTGACTGTAAAACGGCCATTTGCCCCCGTCAGTGTCGTGAGGAAGTAGAAATGTTACTTCTCTTTTCTCCCCAGCTACTTCTGCTGTCCAAGAGCTTCCTCGCAGGTCCGTGGGGCAGCAGCTCTTGATGGAGCCGCGGCCAGATCCTCACGGAGAGGAAAGTGCTTTCCATGAGATTAGCCGAGCGGTTCGTCCAACAGTTATGATCCAACAAACACACTGAGTAGGGTCATGTGTGCTCTCTCCCTGCTGCTGTGCCTCAGCAGGCCTGGCTCGGGCGCTCTTGGAAGGAGCTTGGAGACCGCCGAGGCCGGGCCTCCCAGCCCGCTGGCCTGAGGACGCTCCGGGATGGAGCTGTCAGGTTGGACATCCTGACCTGTAAGGGCGGAGACTCAGGTTCGAAACTCTGCCCTACCACCAGATCATTATTTTTTCTGCACCTCAGCTTCCTCCGTGTGTCAAAGGAGATCAGAGGAAAAGAGTTGAACTTGGGATCAGAAATCCCCAAGTTCAAGTCCTAGCCCTGCTTTTTATTTAGCCATGCAAGGCTTGGAACCTTTATTCCATCCTTGTACAAAAGCGTCTGTACAAGGCTTTGTGCTACTTGCCTTTAGTCCTTGGTTTGCTCATCCAGAAATGGGTATAATAATGCCAACTGCAGAAGTTGGTTTGGGGGATTAAGAGAAAACTATATACAAGAAGCATCCGCAGACCACGAAACACGGAAAGGACAACAGTAACTTTTTGTTTTCTTCTAAGTTTCCTTCTGGTTGACTTTCTCTGATTCTATGAAAATATTTGTTGGTATAAAAGAGGGGCTCCAAAATTACCTGCTGAATGAGTGAATTCGACTGTAAAGTGGAATGTTAATCAGCCAGGAGGGAACTGACTCTGTGAGCTACAGAATCAGGCCCTGGTCACAAGGGCACACCCAACCTTACCATGCAGAGTCCTGCAGACAGAAAAGAGGGGCTGTTCAGCTTGTGCCAACGGGGCGCTTTCATAGGCTGATTCTGTGCCAGGCTGACGTCTCCATTCTAGCCCTCGCAGTCTGACCAGTTGCTGGTTTTCCACATCCAAGGGGTAGCAGGCAGGGCTTAGTAAAACCATGAAAGGCGTCAGCAGGCTTCTGCTTTTTGAAAAAGCTACAAGACTAAGCTGTATTCATAGTGGCCCCTAGTGGCAAATTTCCAAAATAGCATGCTAAGAGAAACTTGGCAGCTGAAGGGATCTTCTCAGAATGACCTAGATTCAGAAACTTAGGGCTAAAGGGGGCCTAGTTCAAATCTTCCCTTGATGAATAAGGACACCAAGGTGCAGAAGTAAAGTGATTCACCCAAGGTTACACAAAGGCCTCACATCCCTCTGTCCATAAACCTTGCCCACGCCTGGACATCTACGGTTTCAGATGCAGTTAAGGATGTTACCATTTGGGAGAACAAATAGGGACCCACTTTCTAAATCACACCAAGCCAACCTTCGAGTGAAACCCTAATGAATTTTCCTCCCCTGCACTTTGCTTCTCTCTCGTCTGTAAGAATATCGCTGGAAGATCCCCTATCCCAGTATTTACCAAAAAGTAGTAAGCCACTCGGAGGCAACAGGGCTCTAAGGCCATAACGAGCTTTGTAGGCAGTAAACTCCACGACTTTAACAAATGTGCGTTTTCTATGCTTCTTCCTCCGCACGCTGCAAGAATGCGGTGCCAAAAGGGGCCGCAGTGATGGCTGAGGCTGGCTCAGGATCTGGGGGTAGGAATCATTTGCCTTGTGCGGGGAAAGCTATTTTGACATATTCTGGAGACACAATCCAAAAAAACATTAGGCTGAGGATGTCCAGGGGGCTTAGTGGAAAGGCTTTGCTGCCACACTGTAGCTCAAGCCTGGGTTTGGAGACTTGGGCTACAGCTATTTACGCAAATGGATCCGAATCTTTTTCTGATGGAGAAAATGTATTTGATTCATTCAGCAGTAACTCCAAACACTGCTCAAGGTGCTGGGAAGACTCGTGGAGGGGAATAAGACAAGGCCCTAACTCCCAGAGGTTAGCCCAGTGGGAAGGAAAGGCTGTTGGCCTGCTGGGACAAGGAGGCAGGAGAAGTGTAGTGATAGATTCGGGAGCCACTGGTCATAACAATAGCTGGCATTTTGGGGGGCGTTTTCGAAATGCCCGTTCCTGTTCTAAATACCTGCTCTAGCTCATTTAATCTTCACAATAGCCCTATAAGGTTAGCACCATTGGCCTCACTTCATAGTGGAGGAAACTAGAGCACGGAGAAATTAAGACACTTGTTTAAGTTCACACTGCTGGGGAGCGGTGGAGCTGGGATTGAGTCTTGACAGTCCGCTTCCAGAATCCTTTCCCTTCAGTGTCATAGTTGCTGCTGCTGTCTTCCTTGCATTTTCTGTGATATCTACTGACCACAGCATCTAACCCACCCTGGTGCCCGCACAGGGAATTTCAGTGCCAAATGCCACAGTCTGATGTCCACAGTATCCTAAAGTGGGAACAGAAGAGCACTGTTTCATAAAGCTTAGTCTTGGCGGCCAAAGCCAGCAGCTGTGAAAGCTTATCCTGTGCTTTGAATCTCGCCACTCTTCCAGGGCCACCAGGGTGAGGCAGAGTGCACTGGTCTAGGAGGCAGAGGATTGGCTTATGGTCCTGATTGCCCCATGCTCTTCGGAAAATCCTCTTCCCCAGTTTCATCTTGGATGAATGTGACCTCTAGGACTGCGGTCCCCAACCCCCAAGCCATGGACCAGTACCAGTCTGTGGCCTGTTAGGAACTGGGCTGCACAGCAGGAGGTGAGCGGTGGGCTACAGCTGCTTCCCATCAGCCGCATCACCGCATAAGCTCCGCCTCCTGTCAGATAAGCAGTGGCATTATATTTTCACAGGAGCACAAACCCTACTGTAAACTGTGCATATGAGTGATCGAGGTTGTGTGTTCCTTATGAAAATCTAATGCCTGCTGATCTTAGGGGGAGCTGAGGCGGTGATGCTAGTGCCGGGGAGCGGCTGCGAATACAGATCATCATTAGCGGAGAGGTCTGACTGCACAGTAAATGTAATGTGCTTGAATCAGCCCAAAACCACCCCCCGCACACATGGTCCGTGGAAAAATTGTCTTCCATGAAACAGGTCCCCGGTACCAAAAAGTTTGAGGATCACTGCTCTAGGACTTAGCTACTCCAAGTGTGGTGTCTGGACCAGCCGTCACCATCCCCCGGGAGCTGGTTAGAAATGCAGAATCTCCCGCTGAACGCAGAGCCAGGAGCTGCTTTCTCACAGGCTCCCTCTGCGACTCCTGTGTGTGCTAGTGGGAGACGCCCTGGGCCAGGGCCTTGGGGGCCATACTTTATAATCTGGGTCCAAACTTCTCTCACCCATCCCAGGGGCACTTGTTTGAAGGCCCTTGTCACTGGCTGTCTATCCCAACTTTCAGCCTTCTCCAAGAAGTCTAGAATCTCCTTCTCTTTCCACCTGACGAGGGACAGAGGGCAGTTTCTCTCCTGTCCCTTGATTAGCTCCCAGCAGTCCCATACCCGTCTTCGTTAATCTCCATCCAAGTTTTAAACTCATCCTTACCTTTTGATAAGCTACCCTCAGCTCCATCTATTTGAGATGTGACTGCAATGAGCTATCTGTGCACTAGCACACCCCACTTGGATGAGACTTGTCCCAGTGGTATGTATCCTGACAGGATGTGGACGCTCACAGGACCAAACAATGAAGCAGGGTTCCTTTTAAACAAGCTCCCCTTACACGCAAGCAGGAATCTCTACAACTCTGGCTAACTGGCGCAATCACCAGAAACTGTGAAACAATTTAAGTTTCTCTCTGAGGTTGTATCTTTTATGAAAATTGTCATATCCCTACATGTACGACTGCCTTGGCATGTACTTGGTGTACCTTTCCAGAAACAAGGAACTAGGCCTGTGCTGCTCTCTTCCCAAGGGTATGCAGAACCTTCTTTACTTCAAAGTAGTGATGGTATGTTTCCACACCCTGTGCCCTGGACAGAAGCGGGGATTTTCAGGACTGTAACTCTGGGAGCTTAGTGCATGGGTTTTTCCTTGCTCTCAGAGAGGAAACCAATCCTGTCTACTCAGCGCAGGCTGAAAGAAACGTATTTCTATCTTCCCAGAGTGTAGAACATTACTTTTCACACGAAAACCATCTCTGGGATATAGTTTTCGTTGTCGGGTTTTGCTTTTTAGTTGTTGAGAGAAAAGACAAGTAGAGAAAGAGGTTGAAGGTAGGGAAGGCTTGGGGAATAGAACCTTTTTGGCCATTCCATAAAGTAAACCACCATTTCTAAAATGTGGAGGGTGATAAGAAACACTGAAGTTACAACTCCCTCTTCAAGGAGCTACCAGCCTAAGGAAGCAAACACCACACCTGCGCCTGGTCCAGTAACGATGTTCAGGCGGATCTCCTGCAAGTTCGGGGAACGGTTCAGGTCTCTCCGCACGTCTGTCTGCTTCACCTGCAGGTGACCCTCCCTCATTCAGAAATGCCCGTGGCACCACTTCTGTCTCCGGTTCTCGTTTTTTAAGACAGAACTGCTCTTGAATGGGGGGAAGTCCACAAACCTAAAATGATGTGAAACTTTAAGATACGGTCTCTGCAATACTACTTGAGATGGTTGAGATTAAAATAGCTGTTAGAAGCTCAAACAGTGTTTAAAATCAGACCACACCAGTGATTTCAACCATCAGTGGCATTTTATTTTAGAAGTTTCTATATATTACGTAGGTATTAACTTCCTTCCTCTTACCCCTACTCCTCTCCTGAAAATCCAAAAAGATTTAAAAAAAGTAACAAACCTTAATGTATAAAAATCTCTTATCTAATTTCTCTAAAGTCTTAGGTTAAAAAAACCTACGTGGTGCCTCTCCGTTATGAGAGTACTGCTTTTTAAGGAGAATTCATAGTCCGTCCTTGCACTCATTATGAATTTCTTCTCCTCCCTGGGAAAAATGGTCAACGCTTCTGCTTCCTTTTAATAAATTCATTTCTCGATTATTACACATTATCATTCCCTACTTGACACCTTCTCAGAGACTGATTGTTGGATGTGTTTTTCATTTGGCAAAAATTCAATGTGGCTTTGTGTGGGATGTCTAAGTGTCAGAAACAGCAGTGTCGATGTTCCGGTTTTGAGTGGGGAAAATATATATAGAGATGCATACATTCCCTAGAAGAACAAAAGCAGGAGACTGAAATAGGGTGTGCACAGAGTTAAAAGGGCTGATAGACACTTATCTGGTTTTGAATTCTGTGGCTGTCAGCCACCAAAGATTGCAGTGTAGGCCAGAATATAAATCCCCTCAGGAAGAAGTTTTGGGAGGCACTGTGAAATGGCAGAGTCTGCTTCATTTTGTTCCAAGTATCTCACGGCAGACACACACAAGGAGGTGCATTATGGGTCATTTGCAGAGAACAGTAACCTGTGGATAAACATGTATGGGCATTTCTGCAAATGCTCTGTCAACCTAGGTGCTAGGGGAAGAGAAAAGAAGAATCCTATTAAAATATACTTCCATCTCTAATTCACCCAATACCCTAGGCTTCCTTAGCTCTATGATTTGCAAGGCCAAAATGAACTTTAGTGTGACATGTCATTTTAGGTCATCTGGAAGCTGGTTCGCTGGGGCCATCTCAGAAGGCAGCCGCAAGTCTATCCAGAAGGGTATGCCTTAACGATCTTCACATCGTCCACAGGGCGGTCCTGGGAGTTTGTTTCCACCATTCCCACCCGATTCACCATTCCTATACCCTGGCACACTCGGCCAAAAATGGTATGTTTGCCATCGAGCCACTGTGTTGGGGCGAGGGTCACAAAGAACTGGCTGCCGTTGGTGTCTGGCCCTGCATTGGCCATTGCGAGAATTCCAGCTCCTGGTGGGAAAAAGGAAGAAAGGAAAGAGAATGAGTAACCTCCACCAAGTCCAGCACAGAGCTGCTACCCTATCCCAGACACGAAACAACGCCAGGACTTTTTTCTGGCCTCTGTCACCAACCGCCCATTCCCGGCCAACCTCCCCCTCGGGGCAGGCTCTCTGTCTGGCACAAAGGCCATCACTGCACTACCTTGATGGTCTCATCTTCCTTGTCCTCACCTCCTCCCCAGCTTCGACCCCTGATGATCCCTGCTAACTGTCCTCACTGCCCTCAAAAAACCAGCAAGGTCTCCTGTTTCTTTGCGGACACTTTTGATATCCATAGTTTATGACAGTCAACAAGGAGTCAGAGTCTAGAGCACTCAGATTAGCACTCTGAATCGCTCAGAACTCTGTGAGAGGCGCCACTTTCTCTAATCGGCTGGAGCTCTTTGTGGCGCCACGGCTGGGCAGCTACCTGGCGCCATGCCATGGTGTCGGGCATTTACCTGGAATCACTGCCAAAAGAGCGAGCTTTTAAAATCCACTCCTCCTTCCTACCCAGTCCAGCCAGATTATACACTTACCTGTGAATTTTAAGTCTGGATGAAGTTCATCTTCAAACTGTTTGCCATAGATAGATGCACCACCTCGACCTGCCGGATTAGAAGAGGAAAAATGAACCAGCCAGTCCCACATTCTACCTCACAGCAAGAAGGGCCCAGGGCTAAAATATTTTTCAGAGTTCAGGAAAGGAAAAGGCAGTGTGCACATCTAGCCCCCTGCTAGATATACTGCAACTACAGAGCCACGCAACATCACCACCACATTCAAATCACTGGTTTCATTCAGGTACAACATTTCTTTTCAAAATAACATTGAGTATTTTTTCCTGTGTATTAAAATAATACATGTTCACTGTCAAAAATGTAGAAAACATAGATTATCAAAAGAACATTAACGACTCCTGTAATCTAACCATCTACAGATAACCACCATTCATAATCTGATGTGTTAAGAATTTTCTTGATTCTTAACATTTTTATGAGTATTTTTTTTTAATTGAGAAGGGGTCTCACAATATTTCCCAGGCTGGTCTCAAACTCCTGGCCTAAAGTGATCCTTCTGCCTTGGACTCCCAAAGTGCTAGGATTACAGGTATAAGCCACCATGCCCGGACCTTGGGGTACAGGAGTACCCCAAGTCCTAGCCCTATGACCGTTACAAACATTGCTAATCAATCAGCATTCTTCCCTGCTAAGTTTAGATTTACCTCCAATCCTTACCAACCCAGACTAAAAGCAGCCATTATTAATGGATCAGAAATGGCCCAAGAGTTGCAATCCATTTGCCACCCTTAACTTAGGTAATGGAAATAATATTACAGTAGGCAGAGTACACTGAGAGGAGAGGCAGTATATCATAAAGAGAAAATGAAGAAAGATGGGATTGAGAATTATTTGCTAGCAACATCACCACCAAATGCTATTTATATTATGTCCACAAGAGCATGGTGCTGTGCCGGATACCCTAAGGTCAAATACGTTTTGTTCTTAGAGCAAAAGGGTATTAATTAAATGTGGTTTCCCATAGGAAAATACGTCGTAACAGGAAGCTACTTTCCCAACCAATATCACTCACTTTATACAGTCGACCGTATGCCTTGTTCAACTACACTGGTTTCTCCAAGTTGATCAGACATGACAAAACAGCCTGGAACGAAGCGAACACTGGATCTATCAACTTACTCTGCCTGCCTGGCAGCGAGAGAACAGCCTAGATGCAGGGAGCTCATCTCCTTTTACAGCCTGCTACATTAAGGTGGCATATTCAAGCACCACGCCCACCCCCACTCCCAGGCCCCTGGGCACAGCTAAGATGTTTCCCCAGCAGAAATCCTTTGCTTTACCTTTCAGGCTGCTCCACCACAGGGGGTCTGTCACAGCCCCCATTTCTGGAAGAAAACACTATGTGCAAAGAGGAAGGGTAGTGAATCCTAACAGACGGGGAAACCTCCCACCTGGCCCAGGCTACCTATGCTTGTGGAACTATACCAAACTATATAAAAACTCATTCCAAAAATTCTGACCTGCCAGTATACTTCCAGACAGCAATTATATAACCAACATATTCCCTCTAACTTGGGCCCCCCTTGTTCTGCCCTCTAGACTACTAAAGTCAAGGCTCACTAGAGTCAAGGGGTTACTAGCAGTGCCAGAGCTGAAGATGAGAAAGAGGGAGAGGGCTGTGGAGCCAAACAGAGGCCAAGGCCAGTGTGCACAGTGTGGGCGAGCAAGCTGAAGGTCCAGTTCAGTAGCGCATCGTCTATCGGTGGGCTGAGCCTTCAAAGCGTGATCCCTGCAAGCTGAGGGCGGCCAGAACACAACCTCCTGCCCTCTAGGAACGAGAAACCGTCACATAAACACCACCACAAACAAGAAGAGGATTAAGGAACAGGCCAGTCAAGATCACAGACGAAACAACGATTTTAAGCAATCAGGAGACAAGAGAGAGCATGGAGGCCCTTTTTATTTGATAGGCACAGTTTGACCAACTGCAACTAGTTCGGGCCTCTACAGCACTGTTTATTCATGATATATAATCTTATAACCCAATTCAACTCAGTAGGGTTTGCAGCAAAATGTCAGAAAGATGAATAATTCCAATCCAAACATTCCTCTGGGCATGTGGACTAGGCGAGAGGTGGTGGGGGCACAGGGCGTGATGAAAGAGTTCTCCGGCATGGTACACAGAAGTCAATGATCCGTTAGAAGGCCAGCAGTCTGGAAGCTCTGCAGGCTCTGTGCCTGCTCTAGCACAGATACAAGGAGACAGGCAGAGACCTGCTTTCTAAGCTTTGTACTTCAAGGTTCTTTTCCTCTTCTATCCTCTCTTTTAACCATTTATTCAACTCAATGTATGTATTTCAGACATACAAAACTACAACAAACTATGAGCCCCCCCCAAAATAAAGTATCACAAATCTAGTTAAGACCCCACGCACACACCCTGCTGCATCCCTTCCCACGCCTCACTCTCCCAAGAACAACCGCTCCAAAGAAGTGTATTTTCCTCTCAGGTAACCACTATTTTGACCAGAAGTTTGTCATTTCCATGCATTTTCTTTTTTACTACATGTGTATGTATCCCTTAAAAAAAGTACTGCTGTTTTGCACGTTTTTAAGCTTCTATAAATGGTATCATACTCTGTAGATTCTTCTGCAATTAGCTTTCCATTCACCATTGTTTGTGAGAGTCATCTGTTTTGTTCCGTGCAGTTGTGCCCCACTGTGTGATTAAAACACTGTCTTAGCTTTCCTCGTGTTGATGGGTATTGAAGATCTCTCCAGTGTTTGTGCTATCAGCAGCTGTGCTGCTCTTTGAGGATAACCTTGTTTGTTATTTCACTGAGAAGGGGGAAGTATTCAGAACTTTCTCACATTTTCGCCACCAAATCCACTTCCGTTCCTGCACCTCTACCCACGTTCCCTCCTTCCTCCATTAGTATATGCTGTATGAATAAATTGCTCATATGGCTATACCACCGCCATGGATGTAATCCCATTCACCTTTAAATAACTTTGCAACTGCAAGTTCCCTTCTCTTTTATCAGTTTTTCCCTTTCTAATGGCTCATTCATAATAGCATTTAAACATGTTATTAATATTTCCTATCTTAAAAAATAAAACAAGGGAATATCTCTGAATCTATTCTGGTTTGGGGGAGCTGCCCAATAATAATAATTTAAAAAATTAAACATTAAAAAAAAGAGAAAACAAAACAAACTCCATCTCCAAATATCCTATTTCTCTATATCCCTTCCAGAAAAACTCCTGGAAAACGCTGTCGACACCGGCTGTCTCTGCTTCCCCTCCCATTTGCTCTTGATCGCTCTCCGTTCCACGGCACCTGCACTAGTCAAGGTTGCCAGGACCCTCTACGGGCTAAATCCGATGGTCACTCCTCAGGCCTCACCTTACTTGATCCACATGCCTCATCTGACAGTTGATGTCGCTCTTTTTCTTGAGACATTGTCCTCGCTTGGTTTCCAGGACTCCGCATTCCCCTGGTGTTCCTCTCCTGTCACTGGCAGCTCCTCCTTTTCCTCTGCGGCCCGGCTCCTCGTCCCCTCTCCTTTCACAGGTGCTAGGCCTGCACTGCTGTGTAAAGACTGCCCCTTCCTCCTTATGTTTCACAGGTGTTAGATCACTAGAACGTAGAGCTGTCTCGTGTCTGCTTCCCTGGGTACTGGAACTGCCACAGCTGCTAGCACGCCAGTGCAGACTACGGCACTCTCCAGCTTTGACAACAATGAAAGCCTCCCACTGTCTCCTTGCTTCCAGCGTCTATTATTCCTCTTTCCCCACCATCTACTCTTCACATGGCAGCCAGAGGAATCCTTCTAAAACAAGTCTGATCATGGCTCTCCCCTGCTTTATTTTTATTTTTTAATTTTTTTGAGAGACAGGGTCTGCTCTGTCGCTCAGTCCGGTGTACAGCGGCACAATCATAGGTCACTGGAACCTCGAACTCCTGGGCTCAAGAGATCCTCCTGCCTCAGCCTCCCCAATAGCTAAGACTACAAGTGTGCAACCACCATGCCCAGCTAATTTTTAAAAAAAATTTTTTGTGGAGACAGGGTCTCACTTTGTTTCCCAGGCTAATCTTGAACTTCTGGCCTCAAGTGATCCTCCCACCTCTGCCTCCCAAAGTGCTGGGATTACAGGTGTGAGCCACTGCACCAGGCCCAGCACTCCCCTGCTTTAAATCCTCCATTGACACTGCATCACTCTTAGAACACAATCCATAGTCCTCGCCACGGCTCACAAGCTCTCCGCGGTGAGGTGCTCTGCTACCCTCCAGCGTCATCTCCCGACACTCTGCCCTCACTCACCTGCTCCAGACACACTGGCTCCTGTGCTGTTTCTTGCCAAGCACACTCTGGTCTAAGGCCTCCGACTGCTGTTCTCTTTGGAGGGTCCTTGCCCCCAACAGTAAATCTCATGGCTTCCTACTTCGTTTTATTCAGAGCTCTGCTCAGATGCCACCTTGTGAGAGGCCTTTCCTAATCCTATTATCCAAAACAGTACATCCTCCCTCACCAGCTAGCCCAGTGGTTCTCAACTGGGGTTGACTTTGACTCCCGGGGACAGTGGGCAATGTCTGGAGACAATTTTGGTTGTCACAATGGAGGATTCTATTGGCATCAAGTATGTAAAAGCCAGGCATGCAGTTAAATATCCTAAAATGCACAGGACAGCCCCACAACAAAGAATTACCCAGCCTAAAATGCCAATAGTGCCAATGATGAGAAACCCTGTCTATGCCCTGACAGTATATCATGTACTTATTAGTTCATTCTGTCTCGCCCACCAGAATGAGAGCGCCACGAGGGCTTTCTTATTCACTGTTGTATCCCCAACTCTTAGAACAATGGCTGGCCTACAGGAGTCCAGCAGACTTTTTAAAAATGAATTAACAACCAAAAACAATAATAAATAATCATACTTTTCTGAGCTCCTATTTTGTGTCAAGCCTGTGTTAACCATTTTACAAATGCCAGTTCATTTACTACTCACAACCACCCTAGGAGGTGGGTACAAGCACACTCCCTGGGGACAGGTCAGAAGGCTCAGCAAGGTTACAGAACTTGTCTACATTTAGTAAGTGTTCGTGTGAAGCCAGGAGTCAAATCCTGGCCCACCGGGCTCCACATCCAGCCTCTCCACCCCACACTATACTGCCTTGCCGTGTTCCACAGCTGGATGAAATATCCTCATATATTCTTCTTGTCCCAAACTCAAGAGTCCCAAATGGTCCCTGAACCATGCTAGATCAAATCTGAACTCCTCTGTCTGGAGGTCTCCGTTAACTGGCCCCGAACTGTACATTCTGACCCAAATTGCTCCTTTACTGTCCCCTAAACATGCAGTTAAGAGATTCGTGAACTTTAAAGGGGTCTTAGAATCACATTTTACGTATCTGTCCTGGGCATGAAGAGGTGGCTGAGTTATGTCACAGAGCCAGTCCAGTGTGTAAGACATGGCACCCGGGGTTGTGGGCTCTGCTCCACGTGTCCACATGCCTCTGTCACCCCGCCTCTGCTCTGCACTCGTTCTTCTTCCTAAATCCAAAATGCCCTTCCCTCCACCGCCCAAGAGCTAACATTCTATTAATACACTTTCTTTCAAGGCCTCCTCACAATATGCCTCTTTCCCATTCTAATCCCATTCCACTGGAATCTTCCCCTTATTATGAATTATTCCAACCTATATTATATACATAATCCACATCATTTGCATATTTATATTATTACTTTCTAGTTGTTTCTTATAATGAACAGCTTGTTTCCTGGCAGGGCTGGGAGCTGCAAGGAAAAAAAATGCCTTGGCTTAATGCTTAAGTACTCCTCGCAGGCCTCAGAATAGCACAGGGTACCCAGCAGACTCTCAGCAAATACTCATCAAATGAATAAAATTAACAATGAGCTTGCTGTTCAACACGGTTACATTTCAGGTGTTCTTAGGGCTACCAAGAAGAGAGATGAAATCAGAGTGAGGGTGACGCACGGGATAATCAGCATATAATTAATCACAGCAATCACAGCAGCTGGAGAGCACTGTGAGGCCAAGTGCAGAACAGGAAGAACTTGATAGAATGTCATGTCTTACAGGGAGGAGGGGGAGAGGTTAGTACAAACAGATAAAAGACATCAGAGGGCTATGGAAGGAGTCAGCATAGTTATTATAATGTGGGAAATTTGAAGGTAGAAGAATGGTTTAAAACGAAATGAAGCAGGAAGTCAAAGGGTATTTGAACTGAGAAAGCATCTGGTAAAGCTGTATCAGAGAAAGAACGGAAAGAATGTTTCCACAGTAGTCAGAATGAGGGACAGCTGGGAATGGAAATGGTACATCAACTTGAAGAGCCCAGGATGCCACATGCTGCCCGTCGGGAGATGTGTAGCAAAAAACGTGTCACCTAACCAGCCAGTAGACATGAACTCCTGACCCAGGAGGGCCAATTCCTATTTGTCCTCCACCACAGACCTGCCAGCAGACTGTTCAATCATTTATTATATTTGAGGCTGGATGCAGTTATTTGAAAATCTTTTTTTCCCTTAATTACAAAATATTAAGGGGGTACAAATGTTTTTGTTACATGAATAGCTTTTATAATGCTTAAGTCAGGGGTATTTGCGTGCCCATCACCCAAACAGTGTTCACTGTAGCTGTTAGGTAGGTTTTCACCCCTTCCCACCTCCCCCCTGCCCTTCTTTTGAAAATCTTTTGAATGATTCAATTTCATTAAAATTACAGCA
>CAUYSK010081122.1:0-29900 GCA_963575035.1 Avahi laniger
CAACCTGGCTTTTATGCTATTCTCTCTCACCATTTCTCTACAATTTATTGCAATTCAACTGGATTTGGTAAAGTGCTAAACAAATGCGCTCTCTATCCCCACTTTGTCCTTTTTTCCTCCCTGATTTCATTACAGGACCAAGACCAGGTGTCATTTGTCTCCATGTGGCCCCAGCGGAGTGGAGTGCATGACACGTGGCTAACATTTACTTACTGAGCACCTGTTGATTGCTAACAGACGGGGTGAGTGCTGGATCAGAAATGAAGCAATTACCTGATGTACACATTATTACCAATGCCATTGTGCAGCCAAAGTTAGGAAGCTTATCCAAGGTCACCGTGGTGGAGCTAGGATTCCAGCCATTTTATCCCCAGGGTAAATGCTATGACAAGGACACACATGAGGAGCTGATCTGAAAGATCACGGCAAGATTTACTCATCAGGAAACCATGGAATCTGGAGATAGAATATCTGATTATTTTGGGTGTGAATTGTAGGATTTCTGTTATTCTTTTCTCATGGCTGATAGAAAAGATTTATTTCTGAGCCTGACACATCTCTGTGCTGTTTAGTCTTTTTGACAGAAATGATGTACTATCCAGATTTACAAAACTGTTCTGGAAAACATGAATTCTATATTGCTCCTCAGTCGAGCCTCCTGATACTTTGAGCCAGTCAACAATGTTTGTGCAAGGCAATCAAGGGTCCAGGGAACAATTAGCAGGAGGCCTTGGCAACCAGAGGGTAAATTACATTTATGAGCACACTAGAGAGACATCACCCAAAAGCTCTTTAATGAGAACAGAGGCTATGTGTTCTTGTCTATTAAACAATCTCTAAATGGATGTTTGTGGTTGGTTTGTGCAACCCCTGGCTTCTGTTTTTACAGATCAGAGTGGGAATTCCTCACACATAGTGTCCAATGAACCCTTGCAAGGGAAGATGAATTACAGTGGTCAGGGATCAACATTCCATGGACTTGAAATCCACACTAATCTCCTGAAGGCACTTTGGCACATTTTTATCAGCCATTTGGTCGCGTGGTACAATGGAAAGCACATTATATTTGAATTTAGGAGTTTAGATCCTAGATCTTCCTCTCACTAGTTTGTGATCTGGAGAAGTCATTTTACCTCTGTGGTGTAAAATAGGGGATGGTAGATTGCACAAAGTTCCTCCCGCTTAAAAACTGTATAAATCTAATAGAATTCATAGATAGTCCTTTCTTATAGTTTCCTATAAGAAAGTTTCCTAAGCTCCAAGAAGAGATATTAAACTATGTGAAACAATGTCTTGGTAGTTATGTTTAGGAGAGGAACTTGATTAGATACTATTGGTCAAAACTAAGCTTCACAGTCAGTCTGTTTCATGGAGTGAATTAAGGTAAATCCAAGCACTTCTGTTCCTTGGACTGTGCTGTAACTCTGGATGTGAAGTAACAGAGAAAGAGTAGTGTGACTCCTCGGTTACCTGAAAGTATTCAGTCTTAGGCAGCATATCATTAGAATACGTCGAAATAGAAGTAAAATAAAATCCAATTCAAAGTGCTGTAAAAATCAAATAAAAAGCAAAATTCCTTTAAAATGTTGTATACCTTTTGTCAGAACTATTTTAAAAAACATGTATGTATACATAGAGTATATATACAGATGTTCCCTGAATTATGATGGAGTTTCATGCTGATTAACCCATCACCTAAGTTGAAAATATTGTAAGTCAAAAATGCATTTAATATATCTACTCTAGCGGTCCCCAACCTTTTTGGTACCAGAAACCATGTTTATGGAAGACAATTTCCCCACCAACCAGGGAAGAGGATGGTTTGGGGATAATTCGAGTGCATTACGTTTATTGTGCACTTTATTTCTATTATTATTACATTGTAAAATATAATGAAAGAATTAAACAACTCATCATAGGTTGGGGACCCCTGACCTAGCCTACTGAATGAACATCACAGCTTAGCGTAACTTACCTTAAACCTGCTCAGAACACTTACATTAGCCTACAGTTGGGCTAAACCGTCTGGCAACACAGTACACTGCACAGTATTGGTTGTTTACTTTCATGAATGTGTGGCTGACTGGGAGATGCCACTAGCTGCCACTGCTCAGCGTCATGAGAGAATACACACCACATTCCTCTAGCCCAGGAACCGATCAAAGTTCAATGTACAGTTTCTACTGAATATATATCATTTTTGTACCATCATAAAGTCCAAAAATCTTAAGTTGAACCACTGTAAATCAGGGACAGTCTGTATGTACAAACATACTTTTATCTATATTCATAGCATATCTGTGTAATACACACATGAATATATGAGTTATACATGTCATATGGTTTAATGCATTTGTAGCATAATATGCAAATGAGTTTTAACATTTTTTCTCATATAATATATTTTGGATTATAGTAGGGTACACAATACTATTTCAGTCATTTTAACTACTGTATAGTACTAGTCCATTTTAAATTAGTTCCCATACATACAGGCATTTGAGTTGTTTTTAGTCATTTTCTCAAAGACACAATGTCCAGTGAATTATTTGCCTACCACGGCAAAGAGGTTTCCCAGCCCAGGCCACTTATATGGTGGGGTCCCTCTTGCTGGTAATTCCTGGCTGCCAGGTTTTCACATGAACATATTAATAAGTTTTCGTTTCTCTGGGAGAAATGCCCAGGAGTACAGTTGTTGGGTTATATGATAGTTGTATGTTTAGTATTTTAAGAAACTGCAAAACTGTCTTCCGGAATGTCTATACCATTTTACATTCCCTCTACCTGTGTATGAGTGATCTGGTTTCTCTGCATCCTCACCAGCATTTGGTGTTATATTTTTTAATTTAGTCATTCTGATAGGTATGCGGTGATATCTCGTTGTGATTTAATTTCATTAATTTACATTTATGTTTACATTTAATATTATTTTAATTTACATTTATTTAATTGGCTAATCATATCGAACATCTTTTCATGTGCTTGCCATCTGCGTATCAGTGAAATGACTCTTCATATCTTTTGTCCATTTTCTAAGTGGATTGTCTGTTCTAGATAATTGTCCTTTGTCAGGTAAGTGGTTTACAAATATTTAATCCCAGTCAGGGAATTGTCATCTTATTCTCTTCCTGTGGACTTTCACAAAGCAAAAGTTTAATTTTGATGAGCTCGAATTTATCCTTGTTTCCTGTGATGGATCATGCTTTTGTTGTCAAGTCTGAAAACTCTGTCTATCCCTAAATTCCAAAGATTTTTCTCTCATTCTTTTTTCCTAAAAATTTTTTTAGTGTTACATTTTACACTTAAGTCCATGATCCATTGTGAGTTAATTGTTGTGTGAGCTGTGAGATTTAGGTCATAGTTCAGTTTTTACCTGTGGTTAATTTACTCCAGCACCATTTTTTGAAAAGAGGATTCTTTATTGAAATGCTTTTGCGCCTTTGTCAAAAGTCACTCGAGCATATTTATGTGGGTCTGTGTCTAAGTTCTCTGTTCTGCTCCATTGATCTATTCTTCGACCAACACCATGCTGTCCAGGTGACCTTAACATGGGGTAGAGAGATTCCTCCCACTTCAGTCTTCTTTGTCAAGACTATTTAGCTGTTCTAGGGCCTGTGCCTTCCCATACAAATTTAAGAATAATATGGTCCATGTCTATAAATATCCTTGCTGAGGACTTTGATAGAAATTGCATTAAACCTATAGATCACTTTGGGAGAATTTCCTATGTTGAATCTTCTAAGTTGTGAAAATGGTATGTCTTTCTACCCTTTTTTAGGTCATCTTTGATTTCTTTCATCAGTATTGTATGACTTCCAGCCTACAGATCTTGTACCTATTTTGCTTGGTATATACGTGAGTGATTTCATTTTCTTTGACATGATTATAAATGAAATTATGATTTTAATTTTGTTTTTCCACGTGTGAATTGTTAGTATATAGACACATGATTGATTTTTATATATTGTTTTTGAATCCTGCAACCTAGCTGAGTTCAATTATTATTTCTAAGAGTTTTTTGTAGAGTCCTTGGGGTTTTCTATATAGATAATGTCATCTGGTAATAGGGACAATTTTATTGGGCTTCCTTTCCAATTTCTATGTCTTTTATTTATTTATTTTTCTTGCCTTATTTGCTGGAAGTAAAACTTCCAGTACTATGTTGAATGAGATTGGTAAGAGCAGACATCTTGCCTTGTTCTTAATCTTGGGGGGAAAGCTTTTGTTATTTCACATTAAGTATAATGTTAGCTGTAAGATTTTTATAGATGCTCTTTATCAAGTTGAGGTAGTTCCCTCTGTTCTTAATTTGCTGACAGTTTTTGTTATGAATAGGTTTTGACTTTTTCAAATGCTCTTAGTGGTGTCAATTCATATGATCATGTGATTTTACTTCTTTGGTGGATTTCTTCTCTAGTGGACTACATTGATTTTTCTAATGTTTAGTCTTACATAAGTGGAATATGTCTGGATGATCAGCATCCCGTATCTTTTTTCTGTAACACAATATGCCCCACCTCAGGTCTCCTTTCTGAATGTGAGCTGGATGGTGGGTGGGGCTTCATCTACCTTGCACCGTTGTGTTCCCGCGTGTAGAACTGCCTGGTATATAGAAGATAGTCAATAAATGTCAAGAAATTGTTGTTGCTGTTATACATGGATTTTTTTTACTTATATCTTTGAATATTTTTTCTGATTCATTATACATTTACATTTTAAGGAACAGTAATTTTGAATATATTGACTGGCCTATATTTTCCAAATTTATTTTTTTCCTCTAACCCTTTTCAATCTTTCCCATTTCAGTTTTGTTGCATTGCTCAATTCTGTCCACTGCGTACTTGGCTGTAAGTGTCTCTTCTCCAGTTCCCAAAGGGATCCTCATTTCCATGGCAGTTTTATATTTTCTTTCACTTCTTTCCTTTTCAACCAGCTCATTTTTCTTCTCTCAATGTCCTTTTCCTGAAGTTTCTCTCAACTTTGGCATTTCTGCTTTCGGCAGGTCTTTTTAAAAGGTGATTATTTTAGAGCTTTTTTGATTTAATTGCTATGAGTTTTAATGATTTTTATCTGCTCTATGGCAACACAAGTATATTTTATTTGACATTTATTTTTCCCTGACTTTTGACCCTTTTAAAAAACCTTTAGTTTCTACATTGTCATCATATTTTATTTTATGCTTTTTAATTTTTTTCCTTTTTAATAATATTGCACTCTACGGTATAGATTTTCTTTGCATAATTCTTTGTTGGAGTCATGTTCTTAATTATTTTATGTTTCAATGAGATGTGTTCTTCCTAGCTCAATGATTTCAGGTGTGGAGGGGTTCAGCCACTCTTCCGAGACGATCACTATTCTGAGAACAACCAAGGAATTTTCCTTGATCTCAAGTGAAGTCCTTCATGACAGGTTTTATGTGCAAAATTTTTAACTTTGCTCCTCCCATGCAACAGAGATCAGGTGCTACAGTACTGCTCCAAATACATACTTTGTTTTCTCCACACTGGCTTACCTGCAAACTGCTTGCTGTAAACACTGCTTGTTGGTGTAGCTCATTTTCCCCACTTTCCCCAGTGCCAAATGAAAGACTACTCATAAGCTCATACTTTGAACCATTTATTTCCAAAATGGGATTGTTGGCTTTGCTCCTTAACGTAGGCTACCTGGTTTAGAACACTGAGCTCTGCAAACCTTTTCTGAACTCTGTAGTCCCAGGCGTCTTGACCTCTTGCCACACACCCATGTGGCCTTTCCAGCTTGGACTACTCTTCTTACTACATGGAAATCAACTAATTTATGGCAAATGTGGTGTTTCTGTTCTACTTCTCCTTTTTGCGTGGGAACCATTTCAGAAAGAGGCAGAAACCTCTTTATTCTGTCATCTTTACACCAGAAATCCATTATCACTACTATACTCTAAAAAATAATGGCTGGTATTGAAGGGTTTGGCCTTGGAGCCAGGAAGATTTGGGGGCCTCATCCTTCTGTATCTGGCCAAGGAAGGAATTAACATAAAAAATGTCTTTGTTGGGATTCCAGACATGTGAAAATACGAAGGATGACTGCATGCAGCCTTAGCTTCATAAGAAGAACAATCAGTATCCCCAGGCACCAAACAGAATCTTTTCAGCGGAGATTTTGCTCTCCTGGGTTGGGAGGAGATGCCCTTCTGCTCTGGGCAGTTGAGTCTGTAGAAAATTAGTTTGCTGTGGCTGCTTTAACAACTCACCACAAACTTCGTGACTTAAAACAATAGAGATGTGTTGCCTTGCAGTTCTGGAGGCCAGAGTCTGAAATCAGAATCACTGGGCCAGAATCGGGGTGTTGGTAGGGCTGTGTTCCCTCCAGAGGCTCCAGAACAGAATCTATCCCAGGCCTCCTCCCATTGCTGGTGGCTACAGCATTTCTTAGTTTGTGGTTGTATCTCTCCAATCTCTATCTCCATCTTTGCAATAGCTTTTCCTCTGCATGTCTTAATTTCCTCTCTTCTAAGGACATTTGTGATTGCATTTAAAGTCCACACAGATAATCCTGGACAATATCTCAATTTCAAGATCTTTAACTTAATTACGTTTGCAAAGACCCTTTTTGTTGTTGTTGTTCAAATATGGTACTGTATACAGGCTCTAGAGATCAGGACCTGGTATCTTTGAGGGCCATTATCAGACTATCACACTATGAAAAACGCATTTCTAAAACCATAGCAGTTGACACATAAACCATGTCGTTCCACATACTATCCAGACAGGCACCCATTTGTCTGCATCTATGAAATGGATCTTTCAAAGGTCTACAACCAAAAGCACTGCTGGTTTTAATAGAGACACATAACATTATGTGAGCCAAAATGGAAAAAGAAACTTTAGAAATAGCAAACAATCTTTCTCCTGTTATCTTTATCCATTAAAATCTAGTTCTTATCTCAGGTTGTCTATAAGACACCAGAAACAAACACAAATGAGCCCATCGATCAAGAAGTATGTGTGTGGGATACTTGTTGAAAGTCATCTAGAATCAATGCCTTGAGTCTAGGAGACAAACAGCTGTAACCAGCAGAAACAATTAGGTAGTAGGAAGGATTAGTACTTACAATAAGACAGTTCCCTCTGTCTTCTAAATGCTGTCAAAGTTGAGATTAAGAACACCAGGATGTGTAAAGCAGTACAACTGGTCCAATGACTGAGATTAATGAAACTTGGGTGTGTAATTTTTACTGAAATTTATGATTGACAACAAAATTAACTCACTCAACATGAGCAAAGCGTAACTGAAAGGAGGCTTTCCTTTTCCAAGAAACCAAGCAGGAGAATAGTGCAGGGGAAGGAGGTTTGGGATGGGAGGCAGTGAACATAGATTCTCGTCAACTAAACAGCTGTGACCTCACTTCTCTGGAAATCCTTTTTTATCTAACCCACAAAGGTTTGAGGATAGGGCTATAATGAAGCAGTTAAAAGTATGATATCCTATAATCATTCAGCGTGTATTAGTGACAACCTGGGAATATTATACCTTCCAATGCAGTTTGCACAGGAGCATGAACTTTTGGGTTTCAGAAGCTAAATATGGATAGAATATTGCAATTGGTAGTGACTAGGAAGAGGACAGTTGAATTAATTACAGCTTTTATTTCTTCAATTGGTTAAAGTCTGGTGCTAATTGAGGTCAATAATGTGGGTTCAATTCCTCTACGGGCCAGATGGCTTTGCTTAGTTTGGGGGCAAGTGGCTGCTGCACTGGTCCCCCCCAGCCACCTCTCTAATGTGTATCATTGATCCTACAGGAGAAGATAATAAATCAGAGCCCATGCCCTGTGAACAAACAGGTCATTGTCATTATGGAATCCGGCATTTATAGAATCTCAGGGTTGAATGGAATAGTGTGACCTTCACAAAGGAGAAATTAGTATCGCTATTTGAAAACCTAGTGCTTTCCACTGTTAATCCTTTAGATCTCCTTTCTGTGAATGGGAAATTTCTTAGGTTGAGTTAGGGTTTGATTAGGAAAGTAAAATCACTGGCTGATGTAGGATAGGGTACTGATTCCATAAGCAGTCCATGTAAGACAATTATTCCTGCATCCACATGGGGTCTGAAATCAGCAACATAGGCAGTCAGGAAAGAGAGACGGATGAAAAGTGGGCAAAGTAGGATGCACAGAAACTTCCAAGGTGAGCTGGAATCTGCATCTGCCTTGCACCACCCCCAGGGCCCCAACTTCTTTGGGATGAGTGACCTGCTACAGAACAAGCCATTGTCCTCTGACACAAGGGCTGTGCATGAACCTGGCCAGGCTTCAGAGGAATTGGAGGAGAAGGTCTGGCAGCAGCAAGAGGGGTGGAGAGCCCAGCGACTGCCTCACACCAGCAACATCAAGCAACAATGTGCATGAGCTGCAAGAGCACCAGGTGCCCCACACTGAACCTGAGAGTAGAAAAAAGTGGTTGTTGCTTCAAGCCTGCCTTCTTCCAAATCTCATACCAAAATTCCACTTCTGGATCGTGCTAACCCAGAAATGTACAAAGGGGCTTTGGGGAAGCACAGTTTTAGCTTAGCTAGATTGACACAGCACAAATCCACCATGGATAAAAAGATTTTAATTTAAAGGCTCTTGTAAATAAGGTTTTATCAGTTTCACATACGTATTTATGCACATATATGTGTGCGTGTATGCATATATATGTATACACTCACACATACACGCACAGACTGAGTCTCTTCTCTCAAGCAAATATTTTCTTCCAAGTATCTGGGCGTTAAATCTCTCACCTGTGGCACGGGGGTAGCTGGTGCCTTCCTTTTATTAGTACAAAGCAAAGGTCAGCAAACTATGGCCTGTGGGCCAGATCTGGGCCACTGCCTAGTTCTATAAAAATAGTTTTATTGGAACACAACCACTCCCATTTCTTATATGTTGCCTGAGGCTGCTTTCGCACTGCAATAGCACAGTCGGGTGGTTGTAACAGGAATCATACAGCTTGCAAAGTCTAAAATATTTACTACCTACCTCTTTATATATAAAAAAAAATATTGCTGACCCCTGGTATAAAATCCTACATTAGGCTGTTATTTTGACTGGTTCAACTCTGAACCTTCCTCAGACAGCTCAGAGCTCCCCATTCTGGTGACCAAAAGAAGGTGACAAAACGAAGCCTTCTTACTCCAAATATCGCCCCCTTCATCCAATTATTTTACTGCAATTCTGAAAACGCCAGACTGGGATTAAGGTAAACTTTCAGGAAAACTGCTAATATGCCATCAGGTTTTACACGTTCTCATTAAGAGTGATTAGATTCCATTAAACTGATTAGTTAAGTTCACTTAGTGAACACGGGGAAGAAACAGATGCAGAAGAAGAGGTTGGAGCTGAAGGTTCAGGATTGTGAATGGTGCGGTCAGTTCAACTCTCAGCGCTCCCTCTGGTTGGATCAGACTTTCCTGGGCCCTTACAAAGAGAGCGCTGGGTGCCTGTCCCTTGTGGCCAACTTACGAGACTCTTTCACGAAAGGGCAGGTCAATTAAAAAAAGAAAGAAAGAAAGAAAAATACCAATTTATGAGAGAAGAAAGGTGGAATGCAAACTCAATTTCTTCAAATCAGGATTTTGCAGAGGGGCAGCTCTGCTAAGATGAGAGACTGCTTTCTCTCCCAAGCTATGCCAGCTACATTCATCAGTCCAGGGAGAGTCAAGAACACTCCCAGCCTAAATCAACGCAATTAAGTCAGGATGTCTGCACCCAGGGTGTCGCTGTATGTTCACGTATTTGACAGATGTGGTCCTTGGTGCTATCGACTTCATGCTGCAATGGAGCCACCAACTCTTAGGCAGGAATGGCTAGTTCAGCCAGCAAATCAATGGTCATTCATTTTGTTTGTTTGTTTCCTGATGGATCTCTGCCACTTTTACCTTCCTGGCCTTCTCCTTTTCATCTCTGATTGTATATACAGCATGTTTTCTTATTTAGATGCCTGAATTTCTTTCTGTAAATGGAAAATTTTATTAATAAGATACAGGTGAAATCTCAGGAGTGTTCCCTCCTGGGAGGTGACTTTTAACTCAGTATGAAGCTAACAATATGATAGATAAAGGTTATTTCTCAAGGTCTCGCAGGCTGAAAAGCTGGCAAAAATTACAGCAAAAGAAAGGTTGCGAGTTAACTATTGAAGGAGCTGTTTAGGGGCAGCTGTATAGCTCACTAAATACTCAGAATCACTTTCCGAGCAAGAATGTCTGTTCACGCTGCTTGGTTGCAGGGCTCAGGGTGTGCATTTGGAGGTTGTGATAATGCCACTCAGGCTTTCTAAATTAGCCAGAACTCTTTGACCTTAATCTTCATTCTTCTTTTCAATGTCCCATTTTCAACCGCTGTGATACCCAGCCTTAGAAACAAAAGCACAGTAGAAAAATGCCCAAAGCCTGTGAGAGAATCTGCATAGCCTATGACGGTAGAAACCTGTGGTTTCCAAGGCAATGAAATGCCGGGAATAGTCACTAAGCTTTCAAGAATGCAACACTTAATCCAAATAATCCAAACACAATCTACTTGGCAATCTAATTATATTTCCTTGGGAGGAAACTGCAATCGTGTTTGTTTGCATTTAATTACCTCCCTTTAATATGTTTGTGTTGTATTTGTTTCTGTGTCCCTTCTCAATCTAAGGGTCCCTTGTAATATTTGACTTAGCTTTCCAGACTAACCCAGAGGATTACAGTTGGATTCATACATAATAGGACAAACAAGCTCTTATTTTGCATCTGTCAGAGCTGATGTCAGTTTCTAGAAGCATCACTTTTTTTCTTGGACAGGTAGAAAGCAAAACTATAGATGTAAATTGACTCGTCTGTTTTGTTCAACTTATGTATTGAAGCGTCTGCAACAAACAGAGAGAAAATTCCATGCCTCTTTTTCTCCCATTATGTGTTTAGTGGTGAGAGTGGAGGACGCTAAGAAAGTGATCCCTCCTCAGCCCTATGCAACAGAACAATATCTATCCAATAGTTAGACTTTGCTGTAAGTTCTGTTCCTCAGTGACAGTATTATTTATACTTGATTGGAGATGCCACATTTGCATACCATTCCCAAGTTTTTACAGAGATCTCAGAGGAATTAGGAGAAGGCTGAGGCCAGGAGTTACTTCTGACCATCAGGAAAATCACGCCACTTGAATTCAAATAGTCTCGCTGATGCAGAGAAATGTAGACATTGCCTTTGATCCTAGGCAAGGGTTTCCCTTCTAACTCGTGCTCTAGCATCTCAGTGGAATTTCAGTCTTGCTCCAACTGTCTGATCTTTTCCCATCTCTTTTCCCTGTGTCTCTCCCAGGACTACTCTTTGTCTCTGCTACCCGTCACTGCAGTGGGCTGCTGTCTCTATCTGCCATCCACACAGACAGCAGACAAATATCCCTTACTAAGAATATCCTACTTGTATCTCCAAGTTCTAATCGCAATGCTGGACACATTTCAGATTCCCAGTACTGTGTGTTAAGTAAATGAATGAATGTCAGCCTTCTGCCATTCCCTGAAGAACTGCATTCTTTCACACTTGGGAAAGGAGAGCACTGCACAGAGTTTATTCATTTCCTTTTTAGGGGCCACAGTTTGGGGGAAAATGCATATAACAAGTGGCTTGTTGGGTTAGAAATGGTGCTGGGAATGGAAAGAGTGGAGAGAGATTATTTATTTTTTGTTGTTGTTGTATTTTTGGATTTTTTTTCTTTGTTATAGTAAGCATAGTTTAGATTAATAATTCAAAAATATTAAAACCACCCATTTAAAGTGAACCTTTTTAAAATAAAGGATGCCTTCATAAAAAGACAGATAACAGAAGTTTCTCTTGACTCAACTAGCCATATTGATAAAATGTAGAGCTCCTGATAGCAATTAGGAAGACTTGGATGTACTGAACCATGTCAATCATTTATGGAAGAGGGTCCATTTGAGTGAAAAGGATCTATTTGTTAGCTTGAAAATTTTTCCCTCTAAGGAAGCCACTTTCGGGCTCCAGCAAAAAATAAATAAGTAAAAAGTAAATAAATAAAACAAAGAGAGAAAGAGAGCACTAATTAAAATGCATAAAACTAAACTGGTTGTGGCTATAAAGCATAAGACGGTAGTAAGAAACGCCAGCCCTGGGAAGGGCAATTTAAGTTCAGCTTCACGCCGTGCCCTTGGAGTCAGCCAAGGGAGCCTCTGCAAGAAGAAACATCAGCAATGTCAGGAAGAGGAGCCTCCGTTCTCCTCTCCCTAGCTGGTAAAAGCTTCAAAGCCTGTTAAAGGTCTCAACCTCCAGATTTTGCTCCTTTGAAAGCCACAAATTGGGAATGGATATAGAATGGAGATATAGGAATTATTAAAGAAGATACTATGAATTTAGGGAAAAATTGTTTTTCTGGTTAACAGAATAGGAATCAATACATCAAACCAAGAGAAATTTTTGACAGTAATGGTCCTTCAGTGTCCAGCCAAGAGAGAAGATGTACTGATAACACCACCACTTAAGTATTTCAACAGAGGAATGATTGTTGAGATTGCAAAGATTTTGAATTAGAGTACGTTTCCCAAGTTACAATTTTGTAACTTTCAAGCATCTGTTCATTCATTCATTCACCAAATGTTTATTGAACATCTATTAAGTATTCCTGGAGTGGGTAATAGCACCATGAACAAAAATGTCTCTGCCCTCGTGGAACTTACATTCTAAGGGACAGTGATGGACAAGCAATAAACAAACAAGTTAATCCGTAATATGTCAGTTGGTAAAAAGTGCTTTGACGTAAAATGAACAATAGGGTCTGTTGGGAGGAGCAGTTTTAAATTGGTCGATCAGGGAACTGACCTGTGAGTTGATCTTCCTGACAGGGAAACTAAAATATCCTGCTTAGTGGTATGGATAGAGAAGAGATCTGAAGCCTGCATTGTGTGGATCCTCCTGTTTCATTTTCCCACAATGGCTTCTCCAAACTAATCGTATTATTATTTTTTTCTTCTTCTTCTTCTTTTTTTGAGACAGGGTCTCACTCTGTCACTCAGGCTAGAGTGCCCTAGCATCAGCCTAGCTCACAGCAACCTCAGACTCCTGGGCTCAAGTGATCCTCCTGCCTCAGCCTCCTGAGTAGCTGAGATTACAGGCACGCACTACCATGCCTAGCTAATTTTTCTATTTATTTTTAATAGAGATAGGGTCTCGGTCTTGCTTAGGCTGGTCTTGAACTCCTGATCTCAAGCAATCCTCCCCCTCTTGGCCTCCCAAAATGCTAGGTTTTCAGGTGTGAGCCACTGCACCCACCCCTAACCATATTCTTATATTGAGACTGATATGGATGCTTCAAGCAATTCTCTGCTGTTTGACATTTAGTCTATCTGCTGTAAACTCTTTGCTCATTGTGTTTCTGAAGCTGGAACTAAGCACGTTTCTAATAAACTGGTAGGTCCGTGAAAATGTGGGAACTTGGGAAGTCTCACTCTCGTTCACTCTGTGTTCTGGGAAGATGCCAGTCACAATTATCTGGCAAGATCTAAGAATGGCATTGTCTTCCCTACAGGGGTTTTACACATCTGCCCGAACAGTGTTCCAGATGAAAACACCTTTTAAGTTGGTGTTTCAAAAACAGTTTTTTCAAAACTGTTATTTCAAAAACAGTATTTTCTCTCAGATAAAAATAGGTATCTAAATAAAACAAAATAATTTATGTTGGCGAAAAAACTGTGTGCATTTGAGGAGCCATCAAGCTGTGTGCATCCTGGGAAGCTCTACCCAGGGCTTATCTGGAGTCGCCTGGTGGAGGTAGCGCTGAGAGAATCACAGGAGGACCATGGAATTAGGAAAGCGCTCCATGCCCTGGTATTATCTTCACGCCTTTCGGAAGAGCTGGTGAACTCGCCTAGCATTTGTTCAGCCAATCTGTGCTGTCCAAAAATCACCATCTCCTCCACTTAGAGACAAAAGGCGTCTCCCTTTATAGCTTTTTTCTGACAATTTCCTGTCAGGCACTTGCAAAGCTCATCAGACACGCAGACAGGAGCCTTTGACAGAATAAGGGTGACATTTCAAAGAAAGAACGATGAAGGGATGCCTAACAGCACACTCCAGAAATAAGCACCTTTGAAAGATACGGTGGAAATTTCAGAACATCAGCCTGGTATTTCGCCGTGTAGTGCTATCCAGTCAGTCCTTTCATGTAGCTCAACATGAGTTAAATTATGTCGAAGTTGCAAATGCCAAATCACAGAAAGGTGAATTTGAAATTCTTATTTTACGGCTCCGAATTAGTGTGGATACTTCTCATCAAGAAGGGCATTTGTTTCACTTCAGTTCTTGGCACAAATATTGCTCTTTTCTGAACAAATTGCCGCTGGAAAAATGATATTCCCCACCGGTAGATGGAAAGTATTGCTTTACATTCTCAATAACTAAATGAATATGTATTTTTGATAGCCGCTATAGAAATGCCTTCCTTGCAGGGTGTTAGAAACTATAGTTACCACCATTTGAAATACTAGGCCTTAAGTACAGAGAAATAGCTTGCCCTTTCCATAATGGAGAATTGAGCAGGGAAGTAAGATGCTGTTAGTGGCTAGATTGCCCGTTTGGGAGGTGCGCAATGGCATGATGGGACTCTATGGGGGGAGAGCCAGCCCTTTTAGCTGTTGCATATCAGGGTGTAATTCTTATAGACGGGCTCCCATGTGATGTTGGCACAGCCATTCCAAAGAGTCTTGGTGATGGGAGCATAGTTATGCCACCTTCCTGCCTGGGGTGGATTCCCACCCACAGGGAACTGATTGCACCTTGTTCATTTCCTCTCAATGACCGGAAGTTTTGGGCTTAATCCTAAATTCAACACATAATCTTTCGAAATTTCTCAACTTCCCTGAGCCTCAATTCTTGAAGCAGCAAAATGGAGAAAAATGAATTAATCCACATGTCCCATCATATATGTCTTCTCTCTAGTGCCTGCCCATCTTGGAGTTAAAGCTGCAGGTCTTATAATTGCCCATAAAGCCCTACAAGATTGGGCCCCATGGTGGCCTACTCTGCTCTCCCTCACTCCCTCTGCTCCAAACACATGAAAATTGTTGCTGTGCTTCAAATATCCTCACAGGCATTTTGCTCTTGCTGTTCTCTTTTCCTGGCAGGGTCTTTTTCCAAATGTCATCTCTTCGAGAGACATTCACCCTATGTAAAGTTGTAACTCCCTTCCCTCCTCCAGCACTCTAGCTCTGAATTCCTTGCTTTGTTTTTCTCCATAAGACTTATACATCTGACATATCATATACTGTACACTTTGCTTATTTATCTACACACACACATGCACATATACACACACAGAAAGATTTTGATTTTATGATTTACTGCTCTGTCTCAGGGCAAAGAATGTGCTTAGCACACAGTAGGTACTCCATAAATATTTTTTAAGGAATGAATATTCTAGTAAACATTTTTATGGATTTTAGAAGTTTCTTACTTTTTACCCTATAAAGAAAAGCTCATTTTTTAAATTTATAATTTATAGAGGGTGAAAATGAGGTTTAAAAGAATTGAAGGCCCTGCAGCTGGTGTGTGGTCAGCTAGCACATACCCTCTGCCTTCTTTGAATCCAATTCCATATTCTTTTCATTATTAATACATTATTCTGCCTCTTTCTACTTTAAGAAGCCACCGTGGGAATTTAATTTAAAAGTATTTGAAGTTCTTTGAAAATGGTGATGTACCATTTTAATGAAAAGCATTCCAAATATGATTTTTGTCTCTTCGTTTTTTGATGGGAACACAAGTCAGGGCTGTTTATTAGAATTTATTTATTTTCCCTCCACATTGATTTCTGACAAGCACAGGCTCACATGTATCCTTCATGCCCACTGGCTCATTAGAAAGGGAGAACTCAAAGTACTACAGAATGAGAGAAGGGAGAAGGTTATGGTGGATGGAAGGAGAAGATGAGGCGGTGTCTTCCTTTTTCTTTTTTTTCCTTCAAGAAGTGCCAGCATTTGTTATCCTCAGTTTCTATCATCATCTTAGTCACATCAGCCGTGGGTTCCTTGTGTGTCTCTCTGCCTAAGTCTCAGGGGGAGTCAGCACACATCCTGGCACCAGCATCGCCCATGGAGGGACTCAGGTATGCCTTCTCTTAGCCTCAGTGCCTGAGACAACCACTTATGTTGGCTTGTGTCCTGCTTCACAATTCTGTCTTAGGTCAGCACTGGCTGTAAGTCTGGGCACATGTCCTGCTACTTTTTAGGTAGAAAACAGAGAAATATTCAGAAATAATCACCCTGCCAATGAGTATTCATTAATTATCTATGGGATTAGGATGAGGGCCAGACACCAAATTAGGCACCTGGAGTTACAAATAAAACAGCATACCCTACCATTAAGGAATGGAATATACTTGGAAATAGAGCTCTATGTCTGCAGCCACTCACGTTCTAACATGAGAAGTGCTTTATAGAGAGCAAAGGAGCATGAGTCATCTCTGCTATCCCAGCTTCTATATACGTGCGCAATGCCTCTGTTTCTAGCCCATACTAACCTTGGACACAGAACTTGACAACTCTTTTGTTTTCCTCAAAGAAATTCACTCAGGCATCTGAGTTAGAAATGCAGATCTTATTGGGGATTTCACAGAAGGAGAAGATTAGGGATTTACCTTAGATAGCCTTTGGCAAACAGTGTAAAGACCCACTATAGACAAGATTGTTTTCCAGAATCCATTTTGGCCCCACCACTACTAGTTGTGCGGCGAGTATTAGGTCTGTATATCCAACTCCTATGCCTGGCTAACTCTAAGTCTAGTATATAAGGAAACCCACAATTATATTTACTGAAATGATTGAATCAATAAATGAATAAATGAACAAATGACTAGAATATGAAAGTAATGTTTTAAACAAATCAATTTTTCCAGATTTCTTAAACTTCATGACTCATTGAAAAGACTTTTTTTAAAACTCTGAGCAAAATTTGAGTCCTTAAAAAGCTATAAGTTAATGCATTTTTAGATGAGTAAAGAAATTCTATACTAAATAATTTTGAAAATCTAGGAATAATTTTTGAAAAGATCAATAAATAATTAACACAGTTGTGGCAACTTAATCAGCTTCTGTAAATTTGGATTTTCTTATATTGGATTTGCTCGAAGTTAAGTTAATATGCGCATGATTCAAGATCTTACATCTCTTTTTCATAGTATGGAAGTTCAGGTTTATAAAGCCAGACCGTATTTCCCCATAGCACCCAGGAAGTGAAAGCTGCCAATATCTAACTGAAATATTCAGGGGGGAAAACTGCCAAAATGTCACATGGGTGAGCAATGACTTTCAATGTCCTATCAAAGAAACTCTTTCAGTTATGTATTGATCCAAACACAAGGAAAATATGCCTAGAAATTTAATCTGACATTTACAATCAATAACACTCAGATGTCATTGAAGCAGAGGGTCGAAAAGAGGATGACTTTAAAATTACAGTCATGAATTTATAATTACTTTAATGAATAGAAGTAATTTATTGAATTAATGTTTTCAGAGTCTAAAGAAAATCAGCCTGCCATAGCACCCCGCTGAAGGAATGGGAAGACAAGATCTTGGGTTTTCCAGATGAGTCTTTATCTCATCTATGACTTGTTCTTTGTCCTATCATTTGAGCTTTTGTGCCTCTCCTGCCAAGGTGTGGTCATTGCTCACCTACAAACTGACCATTACACACTGGACTAGTAGAAAAATGGAGCCATTAAGGGACTCAACTATGAGAAGAATGAGCCCTTACCTATGTCCATTATCTCATCTTTGCTCAAAAATTTTAGAGAAAATGGAGGGATGCTTTGGTGGAGGAATAGAAAGCATTGCACATTGTAGGTGCTCAAGAGTCTATATTAAATAAATGAATCAGCCAGGAGTTGTTGGCATCAATCCTGTCTATGTAAGAAGACAATCCATACAGTCACAGGACACACAAACCAAAAATAATAAATATAGTCTTAAAACTAAAAGACTGATATTGTACAGTTAATGCTGTAATAATATATGCTTTGGGGCTTCTTCAGCTTAGTAGGTTCTCCCTCCTTTTCTGCACCGATTCCCTGGATGATTTGTCTGATCCCAGATTCTATCTCTGGCTGTGAACTCGCCCTCCAGCTTTAAATGCCTCCTTCCTTCTGACTACCTAATGTCTGCATTTTAATGTTTACAGGAACTTCTCACTTGACATACCTCAAACCACAGTTTGTGATCTCCTCTTGTCCAAAGATGCTAGTTTGCCAGACTTCCTCATGTCAGCTAATGGCAACTCCATCCTTAAGATAGAGACATTCTTGAATCTTCTGTTTTGTCACAATTCACAGGCAATCTCCCACAAATCCTTGCCATCCAAATGCACACAGAATCCAGCTAATTCTTTCCATTCCTCCCTGGCTGCTGCCCTAAGCCATCACCCTTTAATTGCAATGGTTATAATGGCTTCCTCGCTGGTCTCCCTGCTTCTGCTTTTTCCATTGCTTGACCCTCCCCGTAGTCTACTCTCAAAACAGTGGGCAGAGATGTCCTTTCAAGCCACAGGTGGGACCCTGTATCTCTTCTGCATTAACCTCTGTGCTGATCTCCCATCTCACTCAAAGCAAAGGTCAAATTGGTGCAATGGTCTGCAGGGGCCTATGTGAGCTGGGTCACCTGCAGCCTCCCTGATCTCACCTCCTTCAACTCTCCTCCTTTTCATCCTCTTCTGCCCAAATTGCCTCCTTGCTGTTTCTTGAACATGCCAACACATTCTCACCTTGGGATGTTTGATTGTGCACTTTCTTCTGCCAGGAATCCTCTTCCTACGGATAATTTGACTTCGTTGCTCAGCTCCTTCAGCTTTCTGCTTGTGTATCACTTAATTGGCGAGGCCTGGCCTGACAACCTTACATGAAATGGAAATTGCAGAACCTTCTCCCAACCCCCTTTGCCTGGACACTCCTATGTTTTCTATGTCTCCATAACTGTGATCACCATCTGACCTACTCTTTATTGGCCTGGTTTATTTATTGCTCATAATGCATGGTCAATGAAGACAGGGACATTTCTGCTGTTTATTTGTACAGCTGTATTTCCGGTGTGTAAAAAATACTGCAGTAAATAATTTTTGATGATAACTATATTATAGTTATCATCTATTCTCAAATTCCTGGCCTCAAGTGATCCTCCCTCCTCAGCCCCTCAAAGTGCTGGGATTACAGGTATGAGCCACCAAGCCGGGCCAGTTTTCAAAGCATTGTAAAGCAAATTTGCATTTGCCATTTGGAGGAGGAGTCCAAATCTTTATGTTCTGGGTTTTACCATTGAGTTTTCATTCATTAATTTGTTATTAAAGAATTAAACATTTTTCCATAGTTGCTCTAGGACATGATATTTAATGATTATCAAATAAGATGTTATATATTTCTAGATGGACAACTTGGCCCCTTAAATTCTCAGAGGTCCGTTTTAGTCATAGTAGATCAAGTTCAGTAAACCAACCTTGCTGATCTTAGATACTCCAGGAAATATATCTCCATTTTTAAAACATTTTTCAGGCAGGCCCACTAACGTTGTTGATAAATTACCAGTAATAACTTGCAGCTGATGTTTGGGATCCTCTTCCAGGAAAGCAGCTAAGAGTGGAAATCTGTCCTCTTGAGCTCAGCACTGTATCCAGAATCATGCCAACAGTTTTACTCGTGGATAGGTTCTGATGAGGGGACACCTGTCCCTTCTGGTCATAAGCCACTTTGGCTCTGGTTCATCCAAGATGCTAAAAAGAACTGTGGACAATATCACGTATCAGGTCTTCTTTAATGATGAATAAAAATAGATGTGGACATATATATCATGAGTCTGGAATGAATTTCTGGGCAAGTTCCAAGTACTTGATCTCATGAAGAAAAAGTCATTTCAACATAGAAATATATATACGTTAATGTGTTTTAGTTCCAGACCAAAGGGATATTCTTCAGAAAAGATCATCATGGAATGTGAATCAGATTCTTTTGAAGGAACAATGAATTAGAATCAAAGAGGCTTGTTCTTTATTTGGGTCATTTGAAAAATTAAATTTTTCTTCCTGTGTTTATCTCAATCAAGACTCCTCATTAGTCTCTGCTCCAGCTACAAGGGACCAGGAGGGTCTTACCATTTGCTGTACTTTCCTGTTCTGCAACTTTGCTGATGGTCCCTGATGTTCTCTTCACTTAAATGCTGTTTATACAACTTTGAGGCTGCAAGTTTTTCATACTTTTAAATCCAACTCAATTGGATTTTCCATAAAGCTTTCCCTATTTTCCATAAAGTGGAAATGAAATTAATCTTTTGCTCCTGTGGACTCTTACAATGTCTGTGCCTCTGTTATTGCTGTGCTTGTGTGTGTATGTACATATCACACACATATTTTATATATGTATATATAATTCCATATCCCTCTTTCAACTTCCCACTCGGTAGTGGATAAATCCATCATTGCCTGTTGTCCTTGAACGATGGCTGTCAGTCTCTGCTTAAATAGCTCCTATTGCAGTTGCGCTCGCTACCTCCCTTGTGGGTTTGGCACTTCACTGACAACAGCTTGGACAAGGCAGAATGTCCCTTCTCCAGTATCAGAGCTGTATGTAGTAAGGCTTTTTTGGGCTGATTTGTTAAAAAAAAAAAAAAAAAGAATTCTGGTCTGAGCCGCGACAGCGTTGGCCCGCGAAAGGACTTTGTCCTTGACAACTGGGGGAGAAAATGTGCTGCAATTACAGGAGCTCCGCGGAGGATTAGACGGTCGAGATGGTGTTTCAAGTGATTAAAGGATTTTTTAAAAAATCATCTTTTCTTTTTCAGGATTTGGAACAGCTTAACTGCAGTAAACAGGTTTTCTGGAGGAGTTTTTTTTTTTTTTTTTTTTTTAGGAAATAACTACTGGGGCTTAAATCCCAAATGCTATTTTTCAGGTGGACCCCCTGGCTCTATGTTTCCACCCACCTGGGACACCCTTTCTCGTAATGTCGACTACACTCTGTTGTAATCACTTGTTCAACGTGTATCACGAGTGTCGAGCTGTGAACCGGAGAGGTCAGTAACCAAAGTTGTCTTGTCAGTCGCTCTGTTTGCAGGGCCAGCGATTACTTGCAGAGTGGATAAACGGCTTTGGGTGGTGGCTATGTGAAGTGGACTAGCCCGTATTTTGGAAATTCGTGTGTTCCTTAAGAAATGGCTGCTCACCAAGATACATGGTTCCCAAGTAAAATTGGATGAGAATTAGTCTCCCTTCTTAGCAGGGTGAACATTTCAAATGGTACAATTTAAAACCATGTTTTATCACTTTCATAAATATATTAGACTGAGCAAAAACGGTCACCTGAAATGATGTTCAGAGCTAAAATCTATGAGAATGGAAGCTGGGCAATATCATGCAGTGAGCAGTGGGGAAGGGTGGACTTCCGTAGACAATTAGTTACTTTCTTATTAACAATTTCCTAAAAAGGATGAGGGAATACAAGAAACATATAATGCTGATCTAAGTCATGTGTTTGGAAAGCTCAAAAATACAACCCAATAATGTAGTAAATAATTGATTGATATATTGAACTGCTTGGAATAAAAGCAAACAGGTAAATGCTGAGGAAGTAAATACCTTGAATTATTGCTTGCTGTGGTATGAATTGATTAAACAAATATTGATTGAGTACTTATTAAGATAACCATAAAATAAATAATGTATATGTATTAATTGGTTTAATCTTCCCAGACATCCAATTAAGTATTTTTAATTTCATTTTACAGATGAAAAAATTAAAGATCAATTATGTTGAGTAATTAGACAGAATTTGCAGAGCTGGAGTTTGAATTTATGTATGATTTAACCAAACCCTAAGTGGTTTTTATCATACCATGATGGAAAGAGAAGAGAAAAGAACATGTATAAAGAGAGAGAGAGAGGGCATGTTTAAGGAACAGGAGGGTATTTGGTGTAGCAAGTATTGATAGGAGAGGATGGAATGGATATTGAGGCAGGCAAAGGAGGTTTGGAGCCAGATTTGAAAGTCTCCATCCGTGAAGTGCTGGTTTTGAAGTAGGAAAGTGGGGATGTTCTTTGAGATGCTCTGCAGACCGGTGATTCTGGCTGCAGTGTGGATACTAGGGAAATAGAGAAGAGGCATCAGATGCTACAAGCTTAGGCAATGCTAAAGAGACAGATGGATTCCAGAGACCTTTGGGAATAATTAGAGAACTGTGTCATATTCCACAGAATTCTTAAGCACCAACAAGTGAGATGAAGTCTTACCTCATTCCATTAAAAACTTTAAAAAAGAGAGATATATCACCCTGGCAGGTGACTAGGCTATGGAAGGCCATGTGAAAACCTGATAGGACAACCAAATGTGCTCTTGATCTCGAATTTCAACCTGACCTATAATATCAGACCTGAATGAACCTATCAAGATCACCTTATCCAGGGGAAGACAGACAGAACACATTAACGACATGAAGAATTCCTCCAGAGGCATCATGGGTCTTGACAAAGTATGTGTAATTTTTAATGTCTTTCTCAATTAGAAGAATATGACTTTGAGGAAGAGAGTAAAATGAAGGAAATTAAATAATTTTGAGTACAAATCAATTTGAGAAGTAGGCAATATTTTTTCTAACTAAAATTAATGTATTAATGAATTGATTCTTGCCAAGTAAAAGCATGCTTTAAAAATTGCCCAATTAATGAAAGAACACATTTTTTTTTCGTTATACAAAGTATACAGAGAGAAGTATGCAAGACAAAAAAACATCTCCCTTTCTCCCTCTCCACTCATCGCCATCAAGGTAAACAGCATAAATTTTTTTTTTCATCTTCTAATTCCTTTTCAATAAAATTATATTTGCATATGTGAAAAATATTTTTAACAATTGCAAAGCATTCCACAGGAATTGCATATTATAATTCAGTTAGCTTTTTCTTTATTGATGGACAATTAGATGATTGCCATTGTCTTGCTGTTACAAATAATGCTGCAATAAATATCATTGTACTCCTATTTTTGCATTCATGTATCAATATATATGCATACAAAGAGAAACGATTTTGCAGATGAATTTCCACTTGAGTAAATAGGTATGCATACTTCAAGGTTTGGTAGATATAGGCCAATTGCCTTCTAAATGGGCTTCGACTGTACATACTCCTAACAACAATACATAAAAGTGCTTCCATCTTCCTTCTCTCCAACTTCTTTCTTTTTTATCTTTATCAAAGTAAGCATGCACAACAAAGAATTTGAAGATTAAAACATCGTACATAACATACCTAGCATCAACAGTGTGCTCTTTCCCTATTCCAGCCTCCTGCCTTCTCTAAGGAAAGATGATCGAATGCCAACTTTTGTGCTTATTATTCCTTTGCCCTTTTTTGTTAATAAACTTTATTTTTTACATCAGTTTTTGATTATCAGAGAAATTGAGCAGAAGGTACAGAGAGTTCCTGTATACGCTTGCCCACACGCATGCATGGCCTCCACCATTATCAACATTCCCTCCCAGGGTGGTATGTTTTTCACAATCAATGAACCCACATTGACATATTGTTGTTACTCAGAGTCCATAATTTACATCAAGATTTACTCTTACACATTTCACGCATTTGAACAAATTTATAATGACATAGCCATGATGGTGTCATGCAGAGTATTTTCACTACCCTAAAAATCCTCTGTGCTCTCTCTTCCACACTAAGCCCTGGTAACCACTTATCTTTTTACTGTCTCTATAGTTTTGCCTTTTCCAGAGTGTCATGCAGTTGAAATCACACAGTACATATTTTCACTTAATAATATTCATTTAAGATTCCTCCCGGCTTTTCATGGCTTGATAAATCATTTCTTCTTAATGTTTCTTCTATTAATCATGTTTCACCGTGTGGGTATACTGCAGTTTATTTATACATTCATGTACTGAAGGATATGTTGGTTGATTCCAAGTTTCGGAAATTGTAAATAAAGCTACTATGAACACCCCTATGCAGGCTTCTTTATGAATATAAGTTTTCCATTTCTTTGGGTACATGCTGAGGAGGGCAATTACAGGGTTGCGTGGTAAGAATATGTTTAGTTTTGGAAAAAACTGCCCAATCTATCTTCCAAAAGATTATAAAAACATGAAAACTTCTCTCAGGACTGATCAAGAAGAAAGAAAGAAAATACAATAATAGAAAAAATGGAGAAATGAAAAGGTAGAAGTCACTACAAAATAGAAATTAAAAAGGCAGAAAAAACTATAGCAATTTTTAAACTTATTATGAATTATCATAAGTGATACATTTGAAATCCAGATGAAACTGATAAACTTCTGTAAAATATACATGAAATTCAGAAAGATAAATGGATCAGGAAAAGGAAAATTAAGTCAGGGAGATCACCTAGAATAGCATGACAAAATAAATGAGATGCATTGTCCTAGCATCTGGCTCATAAACAGGGATTCTAATTAGTTTGTTGAATAAAATAATAGATGAATGGGTGAAAGAATGATGTTCATATGCTTCCTGTGATGCCGAATGAAACTACAGTGGTGATTTCACAGTGAGGGTGTGATGTTGAAAATGCATCAGATGGAAACAGAGATGGTTGAGATTGCAATGGCAGGAAAAGGGGGCAGGGACATTCTGGGCGGGCGGAGGAGGGACGTGGGGGGCAGGGATGACACACAGCTCTAAGACTTCAGACCCTTTTAAAAATAGGCTTCCAGGAGAGGGAAGCATTCATGCAAACAAACAAAAACAAATTCCCTTTTCATGAACAAGTTTAATTTTGGAATAACCAAAGTAAGCTTGTCCTTTTTGCCTTTTCACGCACTGCATCCTAAAGCCAATTTCCATGATATCAAAAGAATGGAATTACTAAGACCAAGACAACTTCTTTTGGGCAACATTGAAAAGCCTGAGGGAAATATGAATAAGTAAGAAAAGGGAGATAATGAAGACTGTTTTTTTCTTCCTGTTGCTGAATGACAATTGGCTCTATATGCACAAGTGAGTTGGAAAAAGAAAGACACCATTGTGGCAATATCTTTCAGGAAATTGAGTAATAGGTTTAACACAATAAATTTCAGATCAGTTAAACGGAAAACAGCCCAGCGCCATGGTGTGGGGTTAGTAAGGACATTCTCAATGGATGTCATTTCAAGGCACTCGACTCCAACTGGGAAACGGGACAGGTCCACCAGACATGAGTCCCTGCGTCTGTGCCGGTTCCCGGGTGCACAGCTAGCCTGGATCACTGAGCACCTGCCCATGTGCCAACGAGCTTGATTTTGTAAGAAAAATATAGATTCTCCTCTTCCAGGTGTTCGGGCTTTGAAGACTTTTCTTTGGCTGTTAACCCACGAGGCAAAGCGAGATGTAAAGTGGCCAACGGTCGGGTTGTCTCCTGACTGCTAGAGTCTCGTGATGGTGCAGGGGTGGGGAGAGATATCTTTTCTTCACCCCTCTGGTTCATAGCTGAGGCTCTAAAACAAATGACAGACTAACAAAAGAAAATCACACCAATTTATTTAATATAAGTTTTATGTGACATGAGGCCCTCCTAAGGAAATGACGACCCAGAGAAACAGTTAAACTTGTATATTTTTATGCTGAGTTTGATGACAAGTGGACAGTCATGAAGAGACGTAATTAGACAAAGGGGGTGTGACCTACTGGCAATGAACTGGGGGGGACCTAGCAGATTCTGTCCTCTGACCCTGTGTCTTCAGAGATAAGGATGATCCTTGCCTCCATATGTGGGGAAGGACGTCTTCAATGAGAGTCTTCATGCTTCATGGAAAGTCAAAAAGTCCTTCCTAGGTTTCAGGGGAGAAAAGCAGAAGAAGATGAGAATGACCTTCCTGTTTCTGCTGTTTTCTCAAAGTTCTTCAGGTTAAAATATTCAATATTCCCAAGTGCCGTATCTTGGGATAGCGTGTCCTCACCCCATGCTAACCTTGTCTACACAGCTCTCTCTTTGCTCTCCCATGACCAAAATACTCTTCAGGGCATATTTTCTTAATTCCCCAGCTTCACAGAAGTCTTGGAATTCAATTTTCTTCTCTTTAGCATCTTCCATTTTCCCCTGACTTCTCTCCAGACATTAGATAAAAAATCTTTTCAAATTTTCTTAATAGTTATGGCCTCAGAGAAGCCATGTGTGAGGTTAAAGGCTGCAGTTTGGAAACGAAGGTGTCTAAAATATCAAAGATGGTCTAATCCTTAATTCACTAAAGATAAATTGCTACTTTATGCTCTGCATCTGCTGTCTCTGTCACGACTGGCCTTGTTTTTCTAGGAAAATCTGCACACTCAGGCCAGGCAACTTGCTTTACCAAATGTTACTTCCTCTTGATCTGTAAAATCCTAAATCCTTTATGCCCCACTTGAACTCTACTCAGGCAAATCCTTAATTCTCTTTGCTTTACTTTTCCCACCTGGGCCAATTTTTAGTGTATTCTACTCTCGAGGAAGATACTTTTCTAGTCTGCCTTGGTTTTACCCCCTGGCTTCAGAACCTTTAATGTTGCTGACATTAGGTCGAATGTTTTTTCTGAAATCTGTAGATAAGTTAAATATTTGAAACAAATATAGATAAATGGTTAACATATTTGATATATAAAAATTTTATACAAATTAATGAGGCCAACACTAAAATCAAAAGGAGAAAAGATAATATGCAAATGTATAAAATACAAAAGATAATGCAAACCTGTGAAACATTAATAACTCTGGTAGACACATAAATATAAACAAAAATATTGAAATTAGACTTTTTTCCTATAAATGAACAAAAATAAAATAAGTTTTATTAATGTTGGATGACACTTTGAAATGGTTACTCTTATAAATTTTATGAATATAAATTATATAAAATTTCTTAAGAAGCCATTTGGTAGTAAGTCTTGATAATATTAAAAATATTTATCTCTTTTAAGTAGTTTTTCTCTTACTAAGAGTTCATTTGAAGAATGTAATCAGAAATGTTGCAAATGACTAATGCATAAGCATATTCATTATGAAATAAATTGTTTAAAAAAATAAATATTGATGAATAGTAGAGTAGATAAATTAGTTATGGTCCCACAATAGAAAATGGAATATTATTCAACAATCAAATATTATGTTTACAAAGAATTTTATTGATATGAGAAAGTATTAATACTTAAAATATAAAGTGAAAAAGCAGGGTAGAATAATGTATACAGTAATATCTCAAATATATCTGTTTTATATGTCTTGGCTTCCATCCATCTTGTATTTCCTCTGCGTAGCTCATTTCTTCTCTTTGTTTCTGCTTAAATATGGAGTCAATTTCTTCCTCTATCAACATTCTCTTGGTTTATTTAGTCTAATATCACTTCCTAGCTTCTCAAGTATGAACATAAAGTCTCAGCGGTCCAGGTCGGGCTTCGAATTGTAGTCAGTATCATTCAGTCATAAAATGTGTACTGATCAAAATCAATCTACCAAATATTATTTAGGTGCTAGCAATTCAGCAATGAAGAAAGAGAGAGAGAGAGAGAGAGAGAGAGAGAGAGAAAGAAAGAAAGAGAGAGGGAAAGTTCTTGCTCTAAGGAACTTATATGCAGGTATCCATGGTATGTGTTTGATGGAAAAAGTTGGAGACAACATAAATAAGAAAATGTTAAGAACCAAGAAGTGACGTAAAGGAGATAGAACATAATAATAATAATAATGCGATAACTAGAGCGTGGTGGGGGAGTGGCGAGTGGTTTCTTTAGCTGGGTTGGTTAGGAGAGGCCCCTTTGAATAGATGACATTAGATTTGAAATCTGAATCATGAAAAAAGGAAAGAACAAACGTAAAGGACTTGGAATGGCATATTAGAAGAACAGAATGAAGGTTTATGTAGCTAATTAACTAATGAAAGGGACAGTGGGGAGAGATGGGATTGGAGAACTGAACAAGAGTAAGTTTACGGAATATAATAAAAAATTGAGATTTTTTTCTTAATAATTGGAGACTATTGGGGGTTAGTAGCAGTGGAGAGATGTGATCCGAGTTGTTCTAAAGATTACTCTGAGTATAATTTTAATAAAAAGACAGGCTGATCCTCTTATGAGGAGCTAATGCAGCTGGTGACTTTAAGTTGAAACCAATGTTCATTTGCTATTTCAAAAACCCAGGGCCCTTAAGAATGATGCTAAATCTACTCTACCTATGTTCTAGAAGTGAAACAACAAAGCCTAGATGACAGCACATCTGTTTATAATGTTTACTGAACATTTTAAGCCCAGCATTAAGATCTACTGCTCAGGAAAAAAAAAATTCTTTTTAAAATGTTACTGCTCATTGAAAATGCACCTGGTCACCCAAGAGCTCTGATAAGAGATGTAAGAGGAGATGAATGCTGTTTTCATTGCTAACACAATACCCATTCTGTAGCCTATGGATCAGGGAGTAATTTTGACTTTTGAGTCTTATTATTGAAGAAATACATTTCCTAAGGCTATAGCTGCCATAGATAGTGATTTTTCTGATCACTATCTACAAACAGCAAGAGAAATTGAAAGTCTCCAGAAAAGGATTTACCATTCTAGATTTCATTAGGAACATTCGTGATTCATGAGAGGTCAAAATATCAACGTTAATAGGAGTTGGGAATAAGTTGACTCCAACCCTCATGGATGATTTTGAGATGGGTTCAAGACTTCAGTGAAGGAAGTCACTGCAGATGTGGTAGAAATAGCAAGAGAACTAGAATCAGAAGTAGAGCCTGAAGATGAGATTGAATTGCTTCAATCTTATGATGTAACTTAAACAGATGAGAAGTTACTTTTTATGGATGAGCAAAAAGAAAAAAAAAAAAGATTTCTTGAGATGAATCTACTCCTGGTGAAGATGTTGTGAACATTGCTGAAGTGACCACGGCTATTTAGAATTTTACATAAACTTAGCTAGTAAGTCAATGGCAGGTTTTGTGAGGACTGATTCCAATTTTGAAAAAAGTTCTACTGTGGGTAAAATGCTATCAAACAGCATTGCGTGCTACAGAGAAATCTTTTATAAAAGGAAGAAGAGTTGAGCAATGCGGCAAACTTCATTGCTGTCTTATTCTAAGAAACTGCCACAGCCACTCCAATTTTCAGCAAACACCGCTCTGGTCAGTCAGCAGCCAACATCAAGGCACATCAAGGCAAGATCCTCCACCAGCAAAATGATTGTGACTTGCTGAAAGCTCAGCTGATCCTTGACATTTTTAGCAATAAACTATTTTTTATTAATAATTAAGGTATATACATTTTTAGACATAATGCTATTTGCATACTTTATAGATGACAATATAGTGTCAGCATAACTTTTATATGCACTGGGACAGCAAAAAATTCTTGTGACTCACTTTGTTGCGATATTTACCTTATTGTAGTGTTCTGGAACGGAACCCACAATATCTCCAAGATAAGTGTACATTGAGAAGTTATTATGGACAAGCCCATCCTAAGTATTTCACCTGTGTTAACTCATTCTGTCCTCAAACAAGCCTCTAAGGGAGATACTTAAGCACATTTTACAGATTTGAAAACCGAGATACAAAAATGGTAAAAAACTGCTAAAGGACACCCAGCTAAGAAGCAGGACAGTCAAGAAGGACAACGCAAACCTAGCACTCTGGGAGGCTGAGGCGGGCAGATCGTTTGAACTCAGGAGTTTGAGACCAGCCCAAGCAAGAGCATGATCCCGTCTCTACTAAAAAAAAATAGAAAAAAATTAGCTGGACAACTAAAAATATATATATGTATATATAAAAAGTTAGCCGGACATGGTGGCGCATGCCTGTAGTCCCAGCTACTTGGGAGGCTGAGGCAGAAGGATTGCTTGAGCCCAGGAGTTTGAGGTTGCTGTGAGCTAGGCTGATGCCATGGCACTCACTCTAGCCC
>CAUYSK010081127.1:0-66847 GCA_963575035.1 Avahi laniger
GGGTCTCGCTCTTGCTCAGGCTGGTCTCGAACTCCTGAGCTCAAACAATCTGTCCGCCTCGGCCTCCCAGAGTGCTAAGATTACAGGCGTGAGCCACCGCTCCTGGCCAAGCTCTTCCATCTTTAAATGGTCAGATGAGAATACCGAGATTCACACAGTTAATTAGCTCCCAGCTGACAGAATCATAAACCTTCGGAATTTTGGGGCATCTAGTTCAAACCACTTCCCCTGAACAGTATACTTGATGATGTCTAGTGAAACAAATATCATGATATTTGGGAGCAACCCATACAATTATTTTATAGCCATATTTATTAATAAACATCCTCCCATCTCAAACCTCAACTTGTCTCTCAGGAAGTTCTACTACCATAGAGAACACCCAATAAGTTTTCTCCTTTTTCCTTAAGATAATTTGTCTAACAATATTTGATTCTCTTGCCTCAGGTAACCCTTTCTCCCATGACGAGCTCACATGTGGGTATTCAAATGGGACAGGACCTTAAGGATCTGCCCACTCACTTTGTCAGCTACTAAGAGTCTCATCTGTAGCAAAGATTTCCCCTAATCTACATACCTTTATGGTCAAAACTAAAGAAATTGATACTAACAGTAGAAACCTCATGGTAGATATATGGAGATTGTGTCAGCGAAGAAAAGGCCACGGACTTGTGCAAAAACAGAAATGTGCCCCTACAAGAATGCTGAAGTTAAATTTTGCCACTTACTAGCCTTGAGATACTATTCAAATCACTTAACATCTTTGAGCTTTATCTGTAAAGGAGTATGGTAAATCCTGCTGTGCCCATTTCCAAAGGGTATTGAAACAAATCAAATAAGATAATGATGAGAAAGTGTTCACATGCTGTACAAAATTATATTGATATAAGTTATTGCTTAATATCAACAACATGATACTTTTCCAGCTTAGGGCCAGACTTGAACCCCTCTGCCTCATTCCCAGGAACAAAATAAGAATATTTTCAATGAGAAAACTGGTAACTGTATTTGGTGAGAGTACATTGTATATTAATATAATTAGTTTGTTTTTAAAAATTGTGCCCTCATCATGAGTCTTCTTAGTTTAGGGTAACGGGTTAGTGTAACTTTTTAAGGGATGACATCTCTTGGAGTAAGGGAACAAAGAGATCGTGAAATAAATCCTCAGCCAAAGAACAGATAATTCTCTCTGAGAAGACCATTATTAAACCAATAAAAAATCAGGTTGCCAGAATATCCACAGAGCACTTCTCTGGAATGTCGGTCCTTAGAACCATCTTTTGTGCAGCATTTTGGTGTTATCGAGTGGCCACAGGAGTCATCTCCACTCTTGGCTCTACTGCACAGTGACCTTGATCAAGTCACTTACTTCTCTGGCCTCTGTTTATTTTCTTCAGTAACACAGGCGGCTATGCTGTGTACAGCATTTCCCAAATATTTCTGGCTATTAAAACATATTGTACACTGAGTAGACCTGTGCTCTTTCTCTAGCATTCGCTCTCTTAGTATATGGCACTATCCAGTTAGCTGCTAAGACCAGGATTCCAGAAACCCTCCTCATCTCCATCTCCAATCACCCTTTCCTGTGGAATCTACCTCCTCAATTAATAGAGTTCACATCTTTTCATTTCTTACCACCACTGATGCTACCATTTAGCCATCAGAGGGATCTTTTAGGAGCAAGTTGTGAACTTATTTGGCCCCTGCTTTAAAAGCTTCTCATCCCCCTTCCAAAGTAACCACTCTGTCAACTAGGCCTGTTTAATCTCTTTCATCCTTACTTCTTCTCTAATGAGATATTATTGATTTTATTTTATTTTAGAGACTGGGTCTCACTCTGTCACCCAGGCTGGAGAGTGCAGTGGTGCAATCGTAGCTCACTGCAGCCTTGAACTTCTGGCCTCAAGGGATCCTTCCACCTTAGCCTCCCAAAATGCTGAGATTACAGGAGTGAGCCACCATGCTGGGCCCTCTAATGAAGTATTCATAGTTCCATCTCAGCTAAAGAAAGAGAACTCTCCCATATTAAATTGCCTCTGGCATTCTTCCCTCAACAGGCATAATGAAAAGCAGAGAGTAATGGAGAAAGTTGGTCATGGGGTCAGAAGATCTGGGTGTACGTTTTAGGTCTACCATTTCTATGTCATTTTGATCTATTCCTTAATTGTTTTGAGCCTCAGTTTCCTTATTTGTAGAATGGACAACAATATATTACAAAATTGTCGTGAGGGTCACATTACATAACACATGCAAAAGTACTGATAATTTCCTTTGTTTATTGAAAACCCTTCACACGTTAGTGATAACCTACAGAATAGAAGTGAATCAAGTTATTTTCAAGACTTTAAATTTTGGCAGCTGACATCTTTAAAGCTATCAACTGATGTTAGGAAAGGTCATCAACAGTCCTCAACAGACTTACATAAGAAATCCAAATAACTTGTTGACATGTGTTTGCCAAACTGGTGCTTTAAGTAGATTAGATTGTATGTTCTGTGTCGTGGTCAAGAGGTTACCATAAAAGGTTTGAAAAATGCCTCGGGGAGATGGACAAAAATGCACTATTTTTAAACATACGATATTTTAGTGTTTGTTTGGTAAAAGTAATTCCAGTTAATGAACTAGTGTGAAAGTTCAGCTATAGAAATTAGTCAATGTGCCGAAAATGGAAATTCCCTCTGCCAAACTATGCCACTCCATTACAAGCTTTACCTAACAATGCCAACTACGTTTACAGTGCGCATAGCAAACTTCCGATGATTGTCACAAACGTTATGCTACGTGATGACTCCCATTCATTGGTCATAAATTTTAAGACAAGAAAATGCTGGGAGGCCTAATAAATCCCAGTGTTTTCAGTTGATCTTCCTTCCACCTTCCTGCTTCATTCCCACGTACTGTCTAGTACAGCCATATCTCTGTTTTGCAGAGAAAAATCTGGGTATGTAGTAGGCTCATTGTAAACTATATAATTAATTTCCAAATCTATTTAAACAAATTAACATAATATTATACAGCGTGGAAATGATATATCTAGGTGTTCTAAATTAATATTGTTTTTTAATTTTGACTTCATATTTTTTTCCTTAACCACTGTGAATGCTACAAGGACAGGTTTCAGATATGTTTTGTTCACTTTTGTAATCCCAGCACATAATAAATGTTTATTAAATAGCTTTTAAATGAATAAATGAATATATGATATCTTAGCTAGGGCTAAGTTCAATTTAAATTTTTCCCCCAACAAGATTTCTTTTTTGTTTGGTAACTTTTGAAAAATATGGTCTAAAAATTCCATGAAAGTACAAAGAGAAACTTATAGTTTTGAATTCAAGCCCTAACTCCACATTCTTGAATTTGTGACAGACAACTAAGGTTAGGACATGCCACAAGAATGGAAAGGGAAAGCTCATTGATCTTACTGTTAGAAGGGCTTCAAGATCAGTTTTCTGCTTTCAGATAAATAAAAGATTATGAGTCCCATTTTATAGTGGATACAACTGAATCACAGACTAAATGATTTGTCTAAATTATCCAGGAGTGTATAAACGAAAATCAATCCCCCTGCCCCTTATTGGGGGATTTTTCTCACTATAGTTCAAACCCAAGAAAGCCTAGTTTGTAAGAAGGTCATTAGAAAGACATGATTCTTCTCCAATGAAGTTTCCATTTCATATTCCATAGATTCCTTTTTATTATTTTCTTTGCTAAATCATAATAAATATGGTATTCAAGTGGGATTCAATTGGAAACTCAGCAATGAATGACTGCCAGTATATGTTTGAAGCAAAATAAGGAAAAATAAAATTCCATTGTAGATGTTTTAATATTATTTATGTAGAACTTATTTCTAAAATGCTTTTTCACAGGAAAAAAAATCTTAATATAAAGTTAAAAAAATCCTACTTCTGTAAAAGAGAAAAAAATTCTGGATATCAATGAGAAAAATTAGATTGGAATTTATCAGCAAAGAAATTGAATTAAAATTCATAGCTTTTTTATTTCAATGTAGGCTTTACAACATCAAGGGAAGGAGGAAACAATAATTTGTTTAAAAGATGTATACCTTTTCTAGTTATGTACCACAGGAAGCATTAATACTGTAGAATTAATTTGAAATTGAGTCAATGAAATCTCTGATGCTTTAAATGGCTTAGCTGTGTAATTCTCTAGTATATAATAAACATTTGAAAATGCTGTGCAAACAGGAAAAGGGAACACTGGTGTGCTTTCACCCTTGGAGGCCTGGGGTACCACCCTGTTTTAATAAATGATATTCAATACAAGCCTAAGAGCTCAGTCATTATCCCTTTTAATAGTTCTTGAACAATAATATAAAAAGCAGAGCTTACATCAGATCAGATCTCAGATACATTACTTCTTTTTGGGGAGAATATGGAGAAATAGACAAGAAGTGCATTTGAACTGCCATGGTGATTAGAAGATTTCTAATTGCCCTCATCTTTTTTAAACTATTAAAGCACCAGCAGCCAATTTTTACTATATTCAATTATAATGGACTCATTTTTCTACATTTTGTGCATATGAAAAAAGTCACCTCTTTAGTGATAACTTAAAATATTTTACAGATCAAATTACACACAACTCATTCTAATTCATCTCTTGATTCTTTTTCTTTTAGTCTTTTCTCTAGTGGACAGTATCAAAATCTATGCATCAGATAGCATCGGACCTGCTGTGGCAAACATTAATAAGATCTATCATTCAGGAACAGTTACTTACACTTTGTTTAATCTTTAATGGAAAGGATTTCTCTAAATATTTACACCAGAACAGTTGTCAGAATGAATCCTGCAAAATTGCTGGCAGACTCCCAGGAGCAAGGGGGCTGCTGTGTGGAGGAGGGGAGATTCCTGGTCATACAATTTCAAGCAGCCCTAGAATTTCAGGGAGCTGCCTGCTAGAATATGAAGGGTTTGTATTAACAAAAAGGTACTTCAGTGTGCAGAGCAGTTCAAGTAAAGTATTTGAACAGCCACTTTAGTTTATTGTTCTTGTAAAAACGACTCTCCATTTGCTTCAGGTTTAAGGTAAAGGGATTATTTAGGTTTCAGAGACCCAGTAAATACATTGTCTATGAGGAAAAAATTTGTACAAGAAGTGTGAAGAAACACCAAATTTATTCTGTGCAATGGTCCTCAAGGTGGTGAATACATAGAAAAAACTTGTTCCTTCCCTAAGTGGCTAAGTAGAGCCAGTACACAAGACTTAGTGGAACTGACAACTGAAATCTGCCCAGAAAAATGCCGAGATAAATGCAGCAGTGTTTTATAAATTAACTCGGCTGTCTGCGTGTTTATTTTTTCTTTGGAATATTCTAAAATTAAGAGTGTTCAACTCATCTTAGCAACTGTTTCAGAATTTGGGGAGTGTATGAGGTGTGAGTTTCAGTTAGGAAGGGTGAAGAAAAATGCTGCACTAAAAAACCTTGGCAATTTTCAGTTGAAAAGTTCCCTTACCTGACGAACGATAGCACTTCTGTCCAACAGCCTGTGAATTAAATAGTTTGGCTAAAAACTATTACATAAAGGTTTTCTGAGATTGTAAGCTCTCCTTTTATAGCATGAACAACGTATTAAGTTCAGAGGTAAACAGTTTCAAACAAATTTCTGGAATGTCAGCGGGATAGCCACATAGATGCTGAAAATGGTAGTGGGAGCCTGAAATGGTTTGGGGCTCCTCTTTTTACTGGAACTCTCACTTATTCTATCAGAAATTAAACTTTGGGATATGGTCACATAATGCTCACAGGTCTGAAAATGCACATGAGTCAGGAGCTGGTCCTTGAGGCTTGATGCTGGGTGTAACAGCAAGTGCCATTGCTTAGACTAGGGCCACATATGCATCTATGTGATCTCGCAAACCTAATTGGCCTCCAAGGGAATCCTCCTGATCTATGTTAAAAGCTTGGATCCACATCGAGCTCTGGGCAGAAGTGGAAAGTTGGCTGGATGTTTGAGAAATGTGCTATATGAAAGAGAGACTGGCCCCTTTAAACTATATTCAGTCTTTGCGAAGGGGACTAAGAGTTACCATCTTGAGGATAGCATGAAATGAGAATGTGAATTCAAGCCAGAGGCGCTAAGTATACCATGTTTGGGTCTTGTTTCTTGTTACCCAACATGTAATGAGGGTCCTTTTGGACTCTTGATCAAAAACTTCATCATAAATTTTAAAATAAAACTAAATTCTTTAAAAAACAAATATTTATCTGCTCAGTATATCCTCAGTTTATGGCCAAGCAGCATTTGTCTTTAAATTTTGTGTTTCATGGCAGAAACTACATGCCACGTGGAACAAGGAAACAGAGGTCACAGTTTTGGGGCTAAGTTTCCAAAAATTAGGATTTTTCTATCCTTTGGTTATCTTGTTGTCAAATTCAAGAAAAATAAAGCCATATATATTGTTCTACTATATTGGTCATAGTGACAAGCAGGTCATTATAACTCTTAGGTGTGTCCAGTGCATAAGGTCAGAGTTTATTTGCTAAATGATATCTGGAGATTGCCAGTTGCCAGAAAAAGCTGGCCAGAAAGGGAATCTGACTTCTCTGTAGATTTAAAATAAGCAATATCACCCATCCAAATATTTAAACGGAGAACTAGCAGTCTAAACTCAAAGGAATACTGAAATATACTGAAGTCATTCTGAAACATAAAGGAATTTGAAACTTACCCACTGTAAGGATTGTGACCAGTGGTAGCTCTGTGTCTTTGTTCAATTAAAGATTCATCACATCAAGTGGTGGGATATCCTTTCTAAGTATTCCAGCCAGTAGTTTCAAGGACAAACTTTCACTTCAGTTATTAAACACAGACACATTTGCACTACTTGAGTATTTTCCTATGGAAAGGTTTAACAGTCTTTTAATTTCTCAAATATTAGAAGTTTAAAGTTACAGCACCATTTATTTGCTGATAAATTCTACTTAGCTACTTATAGCACCATGTTTCTAAAATGTATTGTTTTAACTATAAGGAATCATAAGTTTGCTCTTGACCTTTCTATCCCTAGAGATTTTACAACTCCTGTCCTGATGTAATGTACTGCCATTTTCTTGTTGCCAAAATGTTGTTTCAATAATATTATATCTAAGTTGACCTAAGGATGTTTATAAGAATTCCTTCCCTTCCCTTTCCATCCTAGTCAGACACCTCTTTTATGAAGACTTAGACTAAATTCCTTGGGTTCTTTTTATCTACTCAGGAAGGGAGGAGGAGAACTTGCAGTGATGACAGCAGGAGTTTTCTGTGTGGGCACGTGCGCTCACGCAGGCAGACAAGGTGGTTTATAAGAGGATGCTGACATGAACTGTGCACGTCCTGGCGGCATGTTTCCATCTCTCATGCTTGGGCTGAATAACCTATTGAGGAAAAAAAATGGGTGGAAAAGCATTGTTTTCTGATGGATTTCCTGCTCTCTGTAACTCATGATTGCTCCCAATCCTTAGGGAGGAGTAACGAGGTCTGACCGCGGAGCAATGGCTGAAGCTTGCTGTGATGACCTTCCTTCCAAGGAGCCTGGCTTTCCTCAGTCTAATTGCTTTTGGCAATTGTGGTTATTGGGATTTGGCCTAGTGACTCATTGGAACCCAAATTTTCCCAAAGAGCCCCCTTAACAAGCAGAATTAAGTCTGACAGGAAGCCCAGACTTCCACCTCCCTTTTACATGGAGCTCTCCTGGTTTATGGCAAGATTTGAAAATCCTTCATGGACTAGAAAAGACTAATAAACAAGATTTAATGAAGATAACTACTCAAAGAAGAGCACATTAGGAGTGAAGTACAAACATTAAGTTCATGACCAAACCGCCTACCGCAAAACTTAACCCATTAAAGATAGAGTTAAAACTATGCTATTTATAGTAGTTTTACGGATCATCAGCAGTCAATTGAAAGTGAGTCGGGAATTGTAGAAACTATAAAAAAAGGGACATTTATTTCTTGTTAGGCAGTTTCCTAGCTATTAAGTGTTTCCTAAAAACAAGGAGGACTCTAGGGCACATTACCAATCATCTGGTAAGACATTAAAAAAAACAGTTGTTTATTATTAAGTAGCTTTGAACAAAACAAAAATTGAGTATGTCTGAGACCCCGTCTTCTACAATTTTCTTATTTACTCGTCCCCCACCACAGCACAGTTCAGCAGCAAGTCCACTCACCCATGGTTTGCACCTCTTCTAGCAACAGTGTTCTTACTCTATGAAGCCAGCCTTTATTGTAAATTTACTATCATTTCCTACTGTGTGCTCTTTTCTCTTTTTTCTTGGACTCTTCAACTGAGACAATTCTCTATCCCTGCGGTTCCCAACCCCTAGGCTGTGGACTGGTGTCAGTCTGTGGCCTGTTAGGGACCAGCCACAGAGCTCCAATGCCCCCCACCCCTCCCATGGAAAAATTGTCTTCATGAAACTTAGGAACCTAGGAAAGGGGGTGGGGGGACGCACAGCAGGAGCGGAGTGGCAGGTGAGCCAGGGAGAAGCTTCATTTTTATTTACAGCAGCTCCCCATATCAGATAGTCTTGTCTGCACCAGTAAGTGCTACAAGTTCAACAATACTCTATTGGTAAACAATACAGGGCTATCAGATTACTTTATATGCTAAACTACTGTTTGTTCAAATGACATACGTTAATATCTCATGTCTTATCACACTCAACACAAGTTTATTTTGTCTGTCTAACCCTCATAAAACTGGCATTGTTTTTCAACAGTTGCTCAGCTTCAATAGTTAGTCTTGAATTAAGGGTCTGACAACATTTCTCAGTCTTTCCTGCACACCAGGACTACTATTAGAAATATGAATATTCAGGCACCATCCCCAGAAATTGTTTCAGTTTGTCTAGGGTGGGGGTCTGAGCATTAGTATTTTTTTTAAAGATTCCTGGGTGATTTTAATGTGAACTCAGGGTTCAGAATCTCTGTACCAAGTCCCATAAAGCAAGAATTCAGAGTGGAGGTTACTGTTAATGCTCATGGTAAAAGTAATATAAATAACAGATTTTATGAAGCACTATAAAGATGACTTTTCTGGATAACAAACACTAGCCAGTGAAATATCTATTGTGGTTGTAAATTACAAGGAAGGATTTTGATTTTTAACTGCAAAATTATAGACTTTGTCCACATCCTCATGCCTATGTTAATCTTCTCTTGGATATGCACACCGTAGATAGAAAGAATAATCTCAGAGTATTTCATATAAACTGTGCAATACTATTGTTTCTAATAAAAAATTAGCAACTTTTTATGCTTAAAAACCATCAATAGATCAGGTTTAAGGAGAGAGAGGACAACGGGTAGAAAAAAGAAGATGTGTGTCTGTGTGTGTGTGGGGGGGTGGTACTTGAATACCAGAAGCAACCTCTGTAGTAAGTGTTTGAAAAAAACTTGTGGTTTGTTAAAAGAGGAAGGAGTAAAGAAAAGAGAGTAAGAAAAGGAAAAAGTAAGGTGGAGTTTCAGAAAAGGCCCCCATAATCACCTCGAGTACAATCCCAATAGTTAAGGTGAAGTGAAGAACTCAGGCAAGGACCAGGGCTTTGGAATCAAGCCTAGACTGGAATTCCAGGTCCATCACATCTTCCTGAATGAGAGACTAAAGTGTGACTACTGGCACATTCCTTAAGGATAGGTGTGAGTGTAAAGATTCAATGAGATAATTTTCGTAAAAACATCAGGTATAGGGTCTGGCACGCACAGGTGATTAATACATGGAAGCTATTTAAGTAATTATTATTATCATAACACTCAATTTAATGAATATATATGCATATTAAGATAAAAATATATATGAATAGAACAGTGGCCCTAGAGTTACAAAGCTATCGTGTGCCATGAGACATTTACACATACTTTGGCACATTATTTTACCTCTTTCTTATTAGCAAAATATGACAGATATTTTCTCTACTTATATGACAGCCTTTGTCAGGTTGACTCTGCTCATACTCATGAGATCCCTTTGTATAATAGAGCATAACAATGAGAAACTACTGTTCTTTTTCTTACCAATTTATTGAGTATATGTTAAGAAAACAGTGTTCTAAAATAAGCAGCTCACAGATTCTGTTATTTTATATTGTGTGGTAGTGGTTTGTATAATGTGGTTATGAAATGGGGGCTGCTTTACCATGTACGCTCAGGAATGTGCTTTGTATTGGGGTATAATTATAAATATGCTTACCAGCTAGTTTTCTGAGGACAATTTTTGGGAGTGAATATAGTACACTGTGTTATTATGTATTTGTTTTAGAAAGGTGTTCTAAGGGAACTAAATCTAATCCCATGCCAATCCCAATTGCCCAGAAGAGGATTAGGAGGAGAATAAACTGCTTCTGATACAGCAGCTCCAAAATGGGTTAAGAGGAAAAAGAGAGAGAGCAAGCTTGGGGCCTGCCTGTTACTGAGGCTGGAAAAATTACTCAGTGGGGATGTTACAGAGGGAATCCCACACTGTGTAGATAGACTGGAGTTTAGCCCATCTTAAGATTCTCTTTTTTTTAAGAGAATACGCTTTGTAGGGAAAGTACTTGAAAGTAGAATGCTATTGTTATGAATAGATACTAGATCCAAAATGAATGGTTCAAAAATTCATTTTTACACCTTATGGAAACTTGTCTTTCATCACCATAAAGTGTTTCAAATCTCCTATGATCTGTGGCAAGGTAACAGTTCCACAGGCAATGGGACTGCTAAGTATAAATCTTCAGCTGCAAGATTTGGCAACTAACGTCTACAGTTCATACCAGTGACCATTCCTTTATGTAATACAGAGAGTACTATAAAAATAAGAAACCACAGTTGAGAATGATATATTAAACTATTTCAAATAGACAAAGAATCATAACGTAATTAATTTTATTTTTACACCACCAAGAAGAGCAAGTCTCAATGTCGGCACTGTAAACACTTTTGATAATAATAAACATCCTTTTTATGTGAGTGACTCTGAAGTACTCATTTTCAGCCCTTGATACTCTCTGAAACTAGTTCTACATTCCTAAACATTCTTCTGACTCCTCAAAGTAAAGATAGTTCAAAAGAAAAGAAGATTTCCTACAAAACCTGCTTCTCCTACTTTTCATCTCCATTATTTTTCCATTTACCCAGACCTGAGTCCTTATACTACAAAGTTTAGCATCAAACGTGACCTTCCTTCCCTTTCCCCTTCATATCCAATTAGTTTCCAAGAAATATTGATTTGATCAAAAGAACTCATCTGATGTATATACTCTCTTGCTCAATCATTCACTGTCATAGCATAGGGCCTCATTACTGTAAAGCTAGACTAATATAATCACTTTTTTTTTTTATTAGCACAGGCCACCTCTGAAAGCCTGCCATGATAGGGACGCTCTGAAGCATCCCCCTAGTTGGAATTTCAAATCAGGTTCCTGTGACCCTAAGCCCAAGGACAAGAGGGACCTGTTATAGACTGAGTAAGCTGATTGATGATGTGGCCATGGTTTCAGACACTAAAAATTGTGAAGAATGGGGCATATCATAATTAATTCATTCTTTGCATTCACTCATTAGTTAATCTCTATGTGATGAATTTACTTATAATAAATGAACACATATTTGTTTGTACTCTTAATTTTTATCTGCTAAACTTAGTTGAATAAGGCAAATAAATTACTGTTCTCATACCAAAAGATTACAAGTTGAAGGGACTATAGGGGTCACTTAGACATAAACTCTTGATCAACCTTCTCATTTTTCACATGAAGAACTATCAGCCTAGTGTGGTTAGGGACTTGCCTGGGTTAATGCCTCAGTTATTCAAACACTGGTAGCAGCACTGGATCTAGAACCCTGGTCTTCAACTTCTCAAGCTGCCTTTACCCAACAAACAGTGGAGAGTCTTCCTTCTCAGGTCTCAGTCTCTACCACAAATTTATGATACTTGCTATTAATGAAATTCTTAAAGGTCAGACAGAACACTAATAAGGTGGTGTTTTAAAGACTAGATAAGATTTTTACATAAAATATAAAGACAGTTGAAAGCCATTCAACATATATAATTGAGCAATCATATTCTTTTGTACCACTGAATTTTCCCTAAAATACTTTCAGAAGAATTTTAACTACAGCAGATGGTAACTAGGTCCTTTGCCGAGATTATAAATAAGGCAGACGTGCTCTTATCGGATAAGAGGCACCTGCAATTCATATTTTTAAAAATGAATTTTTAAAATTATTCAAACTGTTCACATGTGAAAATAATTAAGATATTTTGCTTAAAAGTTTCATGTTATTGAAACCTTTGTTTTAGCACTCATGACTCTTAAATATTTAGCATTCTCAGCACCCCCGCAATCTCTGAGAATGGAATATTCCATTCTTTTCAGTATTATTTGATGATTACTTTAATCAGAATGCTAGTAATATTCCTTAAGGGAAAAATCTGATGGCCAGATTTAAAGAAACAGAAAAAATCGGCAGCACCTCTTACAGATGTATGTTTTACACTTAGGTATTCTGCTAAGGTATAATCGCAAAGCATTTCAAATGTATTAGGTTGTCCAGCAGATGATAAATTTTAAGGTAATTCAATCATATTAAACCCTGAGAAAAATCCAAAATCAAGAAAGCAATCTGTATCTTCTCTCAAAATCAAACACGAGGCAAAAAAATCTTTATAATTTATGATGGAACATTTTCTCAAATTATCATTCTAAAAAGAATGCCAGCAGACAATGCACTGTTAGGAGAAGAAATAGTCCTAACCAAGTCAAACATATAATTTCAACACACTGTCTTGCATGATCCTTACCATGCTCTCGAAACTGAATGATGTTTTCCTAATGGAAACCAAAGTTGAATCTTACATTTCATGAAACACAATATCCACTCTGATGGCATTTCAAGAATTCACTACTTGGAAAAGAATTTTTTGGGGGTGGGGATAGGTTGTGTGAATGAATAGAGAGGGAGAGAGAGGTTAGGGCAATGTCCAGAATGAAACATTTGGATAGAGATAAAGGGGAAAAGATGATTTAGTAAATCACTATATCTAGAAGAGTTTTATTTTTTGATAGTTCATTTTTATATGAAGGATCTTTAGGTCATAACTCTATATTGGCTTCTGACAACTCTACATAGTGTTCTATTAGCATTACATAAAATTCAAAAGAACTATTGCATTAAAAAAAGATTAATCAGGCCAGGCGGGGTGGCTCACGCCTGTAATCCTAGCACTTTGGGAGGCTGAGGCGGGTGGATCGCTCAAGGTCAGGAGTTGGAGACCAGCCTGAACAAGAGTGAGATCCCATCTCAACTAAAAAAACAGGAAGAAATTATCTGGATAACTAAAAATATATATATATAGAAAAAATTAGCTGGGCATGGTGGTGCATGCCTGTAGTCCCAGCTACTCGGGAGGCTGAGGCAGGAGGATCACTTGAGTCCAAGAATTTGAGGTTGTTGTGAGCTAAGCTGACGCCACGGCACTCTAGCCAGGGCAAAAAAGCCAGACTCTGTCTCGGGAAAAAAAAAAAAAAAGATTAACCATTTAACTAGAAAATATTTGAAACATTTAGTAGCAAGCTAGAGACCAGATTCAAATCATCTAAAAGGATCAGACAACAACTAAATTCAGTTGGTAGTAGTATAGCAAGGTTTACTCCATAAAAATTTGAAAATCAAATTTTACTACATGTTGTAATTTCCATTCATTACTTTCTGGGGACTTAATTTGTAGAATATTAAATGCCAGGGAAATATTTAATGGAGAAATAATTTAGCAAAGCTTACCTACTTACAAGTTGAAATACTGTTCATATTTCATGCTTAAGGAAATATTAAAATAATGACATTAAATCAATTTCACATTCATTCTTATATTCTCAATTACTTAGAGAGTAAAGTAACTTGGGACTCAAAAGATAATTTTAAAATGATCATTTCTAATGATCTTGGTAAAATTCTTCTAATGAAGTAATAAACAAAGAATTAAAATAGTATAAAGCCAAGGATATTTTAAGAAACAACCCTGATAGTATAATGATGATTAAATTAGAATTACAAAGAGTTTTTGCTTATATTTAGATGCTGCCACTACTGACTATGAGTTTGAACTTGTCTTTGATTTATATAGATATTCACATGACATGTAACAGAATATACTTTCTCTAGCAAATTTTGTTCATGTCTCTATTTGTCAAACAATGTCTCTCTCAAAAACAAGATAGATGGGTGACAAATGTAGACAGGTGAGAAAAATGCACTGTAGCCAATATCCAAACCCAAATTTCATCCAAAATTAGTATTACAGAATGCATAGTAGTATTAAAGATTTTTTCTGTTTTATCGGTTAACTTGTTATTTTCCAGGATTAGCAATATAATCACCAAGAGTGTATCATAAGTTCAAAGAATGGCTCGACCTCTGAAAAATGTCATGAGCAATGACCAGAATATTCCAGTAAGCCTGTTTTGATTTTGTTACCATTACTATTATTTCCTTTGTATTCTTGCTCTTTTTTCAGACTTTCTTACGAAAGAATTTTAAAAGTTTTATAGATTACGCAGTGGACACTTTTCAATTATGATGCACAAATGGCTTTTCAAAACTTGCATTTATCTAGAATCTGAGGAATTAAAACCCAAGTAATAGATGGCATCAAGTAAAAATGATACTAAATGTTACCTGATGTTTCTAACAACAGCCTTCTGGTACAATATGATCCTACAATATCTTCTGGATAATTGAATAATAATATATTCTATTTAGCAAACTTTATGATTATTATTAGATATTTAATTCTTTGACATTGGTTACCACTACATAATACATATAAATATCAGTTCAAAAATTTTCAGTCAAGAAGAACAGCTATTCTCTAAACATATTGGATTAAATGATGATCTGGAGAGAATCAAATTCATTACTTCATAAGCCTGATATCTTTTCTATGACATGAATCCCCATACAAAATAAATGTATAAATAACTGTGAGATTCATGGCAGGAGATAAGTTCCACTTACTGGCTGTATGGCTTTGTGTAGGTTACTTAACTCCTGTTTCTCAGGCTCTTTCTTCAGAAAATGGGAAGACGAATATCTGCCTCAAGTGGCTACTTCAGGGCCCAAATGAATGATACAAGTGAAAATGTGATGCACTAGGAAGGTAGTATAGTCATTATTACGGCAAAGATGCTTTTTAACTTTATCAGCACACAACCTGGAATTCAGAGGTTGACTTTACCAAGCAGCAAAGGCCGAGCTGGAAATAAAACAAAAACCGAGTTTGAGGTTCTTGATTTGGCATGCTATACTTAAAACTAAGGCATGTCTCTAAAAACACTGGTGGCTGGGGAGTTTTAAATAAAAATTATATTTAATTTTTACCTTGAATAAATTCAATTTTTGTCATCTCTAGGAGCTGTATATTAATTCAAATAGATAAAAAGTTATTGTGTATTTATTCACCCATAACCTAAAAGATTTTTAAAAATCACAAGACTCCTGTTTTAAATTGTTTCTTTTATATGAGGAAACACTAGTTTGTAACAATTAGGATCACTGCTTTGTAACCAAGTAGAGACAAATGGAATTGTTGTTTTAGGTTGTTTTAGGGAAATAGGACAATACTGACGCAGCTTTATTTGCTCTTTCTAAGGACAAGCCATCGTTATTTAGACCTGACAATACAAAACACTGCAAATGAATATCTACCTTAGTTTGTAAGAAACTTTTCTACTAAAACAATCGAGATCTTTTTTTCTTAAAAAAAAAAAAAACCTTGAAAAACAGTTCTTACATCTTAATTTTCTACGTCTCATATCTTTAGTGGTGGTTCTAAATGTTCAGGAAAGTGAAGGTATTTATCTACAAGCCAGAATGGATATTCTTAAATATTAACTTTGGTTGTTTCCTGAAGAATAAATAGAAAAATCGGCCTCTTTTTAAGATACGTTTGACGGATATCTTATTTTTTTCATTTTAAAAACTTTTTTCTAGTCCCTATTTGATAAAAAGGTTTATATTAATTTTTAAGAGATTTCCAAACAAACTATATGCACGAGTTTGTGCACATGCAGATTGACCTTGAGTTTCTGGGGCGTTTAACTAACCTATCTACTCTCCACCCCCCCCTTCCATATTCTCCAAAAAGTCATCTTGCACCTGCCAATACTGTTTCGTCTGTCTCCTCGGAGGACGCAAGGGGTCGCCCCTCTCCCAAGATTGCAACAGCAAACCACGCCGCCAAAGGAGACTCAAGTGCGAAGGAGCATCGCCTGCAGGCGCTCTGTCCCAGACCCACTCCCACAGAATAATTGGAATTTCAGCCTAATTCCACCCGTTCCCTCTTTCATCCCCTCAACACAACCAGAGGGCGCCTTTGACTTAGCCGTGACACGATTAAGGCAGCTCGAAAAGCAATTTCCCTTTTGACTCCAAGACTCCTCTCCAGTCCCGGCCTAGAGGTGCAGCATCCCGCCGCGCCCCAACGACGTGGGCAGCATCACACGGCAGCTTTCTGGACCTTGGTCCTTCGCTGGGGGAGGTGGGAACAAATGGACAGCAAGCTTTCTTTCTGGCGTCTTCCTTCAGAAACAGGGGCCCCAAAGCTGCAAACAGAGATGCCTCTGACACTTCGACGCTCAGTATCCTGCCCCGCCCCAGCAAGTGTGTGACTCCCGGCTGGGGGTCCTCATGGAGTGAAGGGGCTAGTGGGCTGTGGGTGTCCAATGCGCACAGGCTGGAAGAGCAGACAGAAAGCCGCAGGCAAGGCTTCTGCCCGCCCCACCCCCAGCCCCCAGCTCTCTCCCTAGCGACCCGGAGACTCAATGTCGCAGGTCAGACCCTGCTAGGAGAGGAGACGGGGACCGCCAGGCGCGAGTGCACCGCTGAGCCCCAGGCCGCTCCGTCCGCGAGGGGGCCTCATGGCCTGAATGAAAGCGTGGGTGGGGGAGTTACAAAGAATACACACCATTCAGAGGCCAAGAATAATAAATCGGATGCCCTGACATATTTAGTTTAGGCTCTCTTGCTCCCTGCCACGCGATCTAGAGGCGGCGAGGGCGTCCCGGAGCCCCTGGCGCTCGGGCCGGGCCACGTTTCTTAGAGGCAATTTTCAGGTGAATCAAACCTTGTCTGGCCCAGGCGAGCGGTACAAAGGGAGCTTTCAGGGGACCCTCATGCCCAGGAGCAGGACTGGGACAAACAGCGGCCGAGAAGCGATTACTAAATTTCCAGCTTACACAAGCCCGTGCTGTGTCCTGTGCGCTGCCTCTGCCCCTGCCCTCCCGAAGCCCCGAGGGACTTCTCTGGCGGGACGCGCGCCGAGGGCTCCGCGCCGGGGACGAGGCGCGGCCACTGGTCCTGCGCTGCCCCGCCGCGCAGGTCCGAGGGGCCAAGGCAGCAACCTCGTTCGCGCGCCTCCAGAGCTCTAGAAGAGGTTTATTCCTCCCTCCCTCTCCCAAACAGCGTCCCCAACGATGGAGCCAGGGTCGCCCCCGGCGGCTCTGGGATCTGCGAGGGACTCCCCCGCGAGTACACACACCAGAGCAGCGAGCGCAGCGGACCACCCCGCAGCAGGGTGAGGTGCCGCCCTCGCTTTTGTCCTCTTATCTCAGGAAGATGCCACCTTTCACACACACGAAACCTGGTTGGGGGTGCCCGTTTAATCTCAGCCAGGGCACTTCTTAAGAAGCCTGCACAAGCCAACCTTCCAAGTAACAGGATAAGGGACAGGGAGGAGGCGAGCGCGAGTGTCTAGGGGGAACCCCACCCTCAGCATATGTGTGTCTCAGGGGACACACTTGAAAGGGCCTGAGACGGTAAAAGCGCTCTCACGTGACAGGCAACAGAGTAACTGGAAACCCGGCACCTCCGACTCCCAGCGGCTGAGGTTTGGCTGTCTTCAGACCCCCGAGCGTGGGACGTCGGGCGGCTCAGCAGACGCGCAGACACGCGAGCCCCCAGCGCCTCGCGCGCCCTTTTCTCCACTCGAGCGTGTCGGGGGATGCGGCCGCGCAGGAGCCGGCTCGCTCGCTGGCTTTCCCCGCGCAGCTCGAGGGCCCAGCCGAGGTGTCCCCGCGCGAGACGCCGAGCCAAGGGGAGCTGCCGCCTCGGCCGCGCCTCCTGGCACTCGAGGACCCGTCCGATCTTCCAAAGGAAAGCACAGACCCCTAGAGCGAGTCTAACCACCGACAGAACTTTCCCGCGAACCTGAGTTATGAGCGGGCAGGAGCCACATTAGCGCCGGGTCCGCCGACCAGGATGCCGGGGAAGAGAGGGGCGCCGAGAGGCAGGCGTGAAAGCCGCCGTCGGTATCCCCAGAGCCCAAACTGTAGTCTCCTCTGGGAGGCGTGGGGTGCAGGGCGGGAGGACCGCTGCCTCTGGGAGCCGACTCAGGACAGGCAAAGCGACCCGACAGGTGAACGCGGCGGGAGGGAGCAAATGCGTAAAACCCCTGCACTTACTTCTTCGCTGGCGCCTTCCCCGGGAGGCGTTTTGGCTGCCGATGTATTCCATAAAGTTCAAAATGATAAAAAACCAAGGAATCAGTCGCAAGTGCATAGTAACCCAGTAATGTTTCCTTTCCTTTTCTCCTTTATAGTTTTGATAATTATATTTAATGTTTTAAAAATATATGTAGGTGTTAGGCGTATATATAGAGAACCCGAGCAGCGGGACTTCTCCACTCAGATCCGATAGGCGTGCTGTGATGGCAAGCGAAGCGGGGCGGGTGGACAGGGCAACCAACTATTGTATTTTCAAATTGTCCAAGCACAGAACTGCGGCGGCTTCTTTGGGGTGGCTGTCATCCCCGCGAAGGAGCGTTCCAGGAGCCGCCGGGGCGGCCGCAGGTAGCATGGTGGGCGGCGGCGGCCGCAGGCGGGATCCAGGCGGGCGGGCGGCGGCGGTGGCGGCGGCCCCTTGGGCTCAGAAGCTGCAGCGGCAGTGGCGGGGGCCCGGGGAGCGCAGGGGAACGGCCGCCGTGGGCACCGCGGCCATGGCCAAGGGGCGGCGGAGAGACCCCGAACTGCTTCTGGCGTTCGCGAGCAGGAGCTGCACCAGTGTTGGGCTGGGCTCCCGGGAGCACCCCATAGGGGAGGAGGAGGGAAGGGAGGGGGAGAGAAGGGGGGATGGCTGCGGGGGGCGGGGGGGAGCTCGGGGGCGGAGAAGGAAACTGCTGGAGCAACAACCCTGAGCGACCTCAATAACTTTCAATTTCAAGAGGGAAAGAAGGAGCTGGAAAAGTACAGGCGTTGCGATTTGGCAGAGGGACGGAAAGAGGCGCCAAAAGGGTCCTGGGTCTGCGGCGGAGCATCTCTGGACACCGCAAAGACGGCGGGAGAACACGAGCTGGGAGAGTGGGAGAAGAGTCCCCAGAAGGGCAGCTCCGGCGGGGAGAGTTGGGCGCGCTGGGCTGGGAGTGTTGAGGCCGAAGGTCCAGCGGGCGACAGTCCTCCCGCTCGACCCCCGTCCGGCTCCTCTCCGCGGCCTCAGGCTGGGCTCCCCCAGCTCTCGGTGGTGGAACACCCTCGCTCCCCTGCACTCCCACCTCCAAAGGCAGGGCGTAAGGACTGGCCCAGGGCAGCTCGCTCCTCTCCCCCTTGGCAGATCGCTGGAGGGTTTCTGGCTGCGGACTCCTTCTCAGTTTTCCTGACCCTCTCCTCTTTGCCTTTCTTTCTTTCAATAAAAGTGGCTGCAGTTGGTCGTTGGGCTGGTCGTCCCGAGGAAACTCAATGGGCGCTGCCGGTCAGCTCCATCGCGGTTTACCTGCTCTGAGGGGGGGAAGACCCAGAGGTGTGTGCGCTCAGGATCCTTTGGTTGGAAATGCAATTGTGCTAGGGCTTTCTTCCAAACCAAGCCTTTGCTGTGGCTCTGGAAGATTCCTCCTCCCCTTAGGCAATTCCCTCCGTAGTCAGCTCGCCATCGCTTGGCGCGCTCTCTCTCACCCTGTCTCCTAATGTTCTTGAGAGGATTTGTTGTGCATTTCGATTTCTCATCTAGGGGACTGGGAATAATATTTGGAAAGATTTTTCCAGTCTTGAGGAAGAAGGGGAAGCTCCATGACTTTCTTCTATTCCTAGCGCAACTGGGGACCCATGGCAGCAGAGAATAGGATTCCCCGGCCAACCCAAGGGTTGTAGAACAGAGGGCCAGCACCTCTGAGCCGTGTACATCCTGACTGTTAGTCAATGGTGAGCTTCTCACCTCTTTTCTCCAGTAGCACAAGCCGTTGAGCTTTCAGTAGTTACTGAAGGAAGTATTTAGTTGAAAGTCACAAGCTCACAAAGTGATTTTTATATAACCCTGTCCTGTGTGTTTGTTGTATTTAACAAAATATCTGAAGGACTACACTCTGTAGTGCTACAGCTTTATGCAGCAGCAAACTTCTGGGAGGTCGCTTTGAAAAAGTCCCCATTCATAGACACCTTGCTAATTCTTATGCTCAAATAATTTTGGTTTAGGAAATCACTAAAGCTTTGTGGGAAAACAAGTAAGAATTGTATTTCTCTTTCCAGCCTCCATTTGTAATCCTTATTACTGGATTGCCTTCAATTTATGTGTTGGTAAGTTAGAGGAGAAAAAGAAGTTATTGTCCCGATTCATACCATCTTGGAAGCTTGCAATGCTACAAATTGTTGCATATCTCTAGAGTCCTTCATTGGTATATTTGTTATACATCCCAAAAGTAGAATTGAGGAGATACAATGGCCTGCATGCAAGGGAACTTGAAAGATGCATTGTTTTCAAGGTGCTAAAAATTAGAATCCAAGAAACTGGCCTTTCAATGCTAATTCTTTAATTAAACATCATTTATTATTTTGCATGTTTGTGTTGGAATGTCGAAAGTAGGCATAGTTTTCTTTAGGTTTGATATTTTGATGAAGGCAATAACCTCATTAAGATCATGATTTTTGCCTTATTTTTAAGAGTTTTCATTTACAACATTTCTCTTTCTGTAGTGGAACTGTCTTTTTCTGCACATTGTAGGTGCATGTGTGCGCGCGCGCGCGCACACACACACACACACACACACACACACACACACACACACAGACACACAGAGCCTCTCTGCCCTTTATCTATTGCCTAATGTCTAGTTGTGAATGACTGAGTTTATCACTTTGAACCAGAAAAGTTACAGATAACAGGATAATTCCAATAATGATTACCCAAAAAGAAGCCACTCTATTTTTCTGTGCCTGTCCGCATCAGCTTTGCTTTCCTTCTTGCTTAATACCTCAGATCCTGAATATCTGCACCATAAAACATGGGGGATTTAAAGGCTATGGGAGGCTCCCTTTGAAAAGGACTCCAGAGACAGCCTTTCTAATCTGGGATACTTGAGCCGGATGGGATGAGATTGCAAAAGGGATGTAAAAAAGCAATTTGGGGAGCAACCTCAGGGAAATAAACATGAAGAAAGACATTTACTTTTTACCGTGTGTTGTGCAGACACATGTTAGTTTGGATGAGAACAGGACTGGCAGTGTAAATAAATAAACAAACGCAGTGAGAAGCTACAGTTCTTGAGCCATCCCAGAGAAGAAGTGCTAGCTGCAGTGGGAAGGAAAAGCTTGTCAAGGAATAAGCTCTGCTTGAAGGAAACATAAGGAAAACATTACATAAACGGGGAGCGTATTCTTTCTCTCTTGACGCTATGCTTTAGAATAACTTTTTCCTGGTCCATGTTACCGTACTATTAAATGTGTGTTTACTTGCCTGGCTGAGTCTTACATTCCCTCGACTGTCCTAGAAGCTTATCGAAAGCATGCCATGGCATATTTTGTGCAACATACTACCCTCTCCTCCAATTTTTTTTTTTCAATCAAAAGCACAGCACTCACAGAAGCCTGTGGCTGCCTGTGGATTGCAGAGCTCAAGAATAAAGCAAGTTAAAAACCATAGGCTTAGCATAGGAGGTCAACATTTGCTTTATTTTTCTCCAGAAAACATTAGTCCCAGGGAGTTTGGATAGCCAAGAGTTTAGGAGAATAGAACAGTTTTGGACAAAGATAGGAGATGAAATATATCCAGACTAGTTACTACAACTTCTCATCTCTCCTTTACCATCTCTCCCAAACGGGCAGTGACAGCAGTAAAAAGTTATTTTTATCCATTGCAGCAGTGGCACTTTTAAGGAATGAAAATGATTGTCATATTGTTGAATCCATACTGCAAATATGTGGAAGGGGGTGTGCTCCAGAAAGGGAGAGCAAGCCCAATAGTTTGGGAAGGGATATAACTAGTAGTGATGAGAGATGTTTGGCAAAGCCAGGGCTGACATCAGTCATTATACCACAGAGCTAATATGCAGATTCTGAAAATGCTCAACTCTCCAGTTGCTCGGATCTGGAAGCATCTGAGTCAATAAGTCAAACAGGGTACTGTTGGCGGGATCTGTGTAACTGATGCAGCTAGAAGTCATCCCTGAAATATAAAGCAGACAGCAATATTTGAAAGCCATTGAAACTAATAGGTGAAGGACAACTACTATTTTTAGAGAAAGAAGGGAGACAGAATTATTGTAACAATTTAACACATTGACCGCCACACACAAAAAACACGGAAACTTTTCCCTGGGGCCACAGTGTTTTATTATGAAAATAGAATAAAAATTTCAAGCGTAATTTAAAGATAAACATAAATAGAAAAATGAAATTTATTGACTTCTATTTATTTAATCTACATTTTTGGAATTAATTTGTCAATATTAATTGTAACAATAAGAACATCAACAAATAAGATTTTATATATGCTTCATGTGGCCCTGGAGTCAAAACTAGAGTGAGTTAAATACAACTCTCATGGTAGTTAATGTGTTATAAAGTGATTAAATGACTATATAAGATTAAGAAAATGAGAAAATTGAGACCCATGATCGATTATTTGCTGTCAACAAGAAAGAATGTTCTTCCTCCCAGATGAAGTTATGGGACATTTATAAAATTGTGGTGAGCACTGTCTGGTATGTCTGGTATGTCTATGTTTAAAACTCCTTTCTTTCACAAATCGGTTGATTGCTGGCCTCACTTCAAATGTGAATATCTAATAATACTCAATATAAAGAATTTAATGCCTTGGAAAATTTTGTGTGATTATAGAGCTTTAATATGAAGAGGCTTGTGTTGCCATAAGAAAGCACTAGATTGGGAACCTGAGGGCCAAGGTGAGTCCTTGTTTTCTATTTATGCTGTTGTGTTCCAAGGTTTCTTCATCTGAAAAATGAGGAAATTCAACTAAGTGATTTCCAAAGTCCCTTTTAGCTCTGAAAATAATGGTAATATCTCCATAAAAGAAAGACAGATTTGTAACTGCAAATGTCAAAGCTATTTCTAGTTGTGTGACATCACAGCTTTCACTTACGGAATTGTGTTTAATTGAATAAGTCCAGATTTAGAAACCTGCTTTCAACCGCGCTGATTTTCTGGAAATGCTTAACTCATTACAAGAATCCTAGATGACTCTGGCCCAGCAAAGACAAATCTAAGACTAGTTTAAGCTGTCTAGATGTCTGTAGACTTTGGGACAACAAGGAAGACCAAATTTTAAACCCCGGATTCTGAGCAAACTCCTAGAGAGAGTGGGGATAAAGGACTTCTGCGTCTCTTGGAGATGCCACTCATTTTGATTTCTTTACAGGAATCATAGGTGAGGGAGAAACATGTATTAAATATTTCACCGAGCGAGGACCATTCTTTTTATTGCATGCTGTTACTTTCCTTTTTGGAATAAAAAATGGGAAATGAAAGTCACTTTTTATTTTTTCTATTCATCTCTTTGGATAAGGATTTATATCCATGTCTCTTTTGTCCTAGGATCCTCTCCAGAAGATCAACAGTAAAATTTGAGTGGCTGCGGTTACAGCTTTAGATTGAGGGATTTCTATCAAAGACAAAAATATTATAAGATCTAGAGTACTAGATGAGGGAACATAGTAATGAGCAAATTTTTGTGATTGCTTTTGCATCTATCTCAAAATAGTCTCAAAACACATTGTTTCATAGATGAGACAACTGAAGCCAGAAAGGTAGTCACTCACCTAGGCTTACATAGAAAGTATTCTGGATATTTTGTATTACCTCAAGATTTATTTTCTCTACCATCACTGTTTGCCAGGAGTTTGACTTCCATGGATTGGATTCCATCAGCAGAGCTCCCTTCCTCTGGCTTCTGGTTGAGCTCAGCTAAAGCTCCCCAACTGCAGAGGATCAGAGTATGGGAGGAAAGGATGATGCCACCTCTCCCTGCTTTGACATAGTTCTAGAAGTGGTTATATTCCTTGGGAGATTACAGCTCTGCCAGGCAGCCTCTTTTTCATGGCTCCAGCTCTCAACTAGGTGTTAATACCACCATTTACTCCCCCTGATCTATGGGCCTAGGAGTAGAAATGGCCTCCCACTTTTCCTAGTTCCTGGGTGCCTCAGTATCTCCTGTTGGCTTCTTTAATCCTGCCTGCACTGTTAAAAATAATCATTTTGTACAACTATTTATCTTCTAAAAACTCATGCTGAGGCCAGGCGCGGTGGCTCACGCCTGTAATCTAGCAATCTGGGAGGCCGAGGCGGGTGGATTGTTTGAGCTCAGGAGTTCCAGACCAGCCAGAGCACGAGCGAGACCCCGCCTCTACTAAAAATAGAAAGAAATTAATTGGACAACTAAAAATATATAGAAAAAATTAGCCGGGCATGGTGGCGCATGCCTGTAGTCTCAGCTACTCGGGAGGCTGAGGCAAAAGGATCGCTTGAGCCCAGGAGTCTGAGGTTGCTGTGAGCTAGGCTGATGCCATGGCACTCTAGCCAGGGCAACAGACTGAGACTCTGTCTCAAACACAAACAAAAAAAACAACAACAAAAAACTCATGCTGAGTCCCTAAGTGTCAGAGCTGGGACTTGAAACCAGGCAATTTGATTTAAAATCAGTGCTTTTCCTACCATGTCATCCTGTCTCTCTAGAGGAATGCACTCTGATTAAGACTGAGTTGGATGAAGGGAGGGGATCAGGGAAGGCGAAAGGAAGCCAAGGTCAGTCTGCCATCCATTCATCCCACAAATATTTGTCGATGGTCCCTACTGTGAGTGACTCAATGCTAGACACTGAAGCAGAGTTTTATGCATGGCCTTCAAGGCAAGAATATTGAAGGTCTGACTTTATGGGTCGTATTGTGCTCTGATTAAAAGCAATGCTATGGTTTATGAAAGAAACAAAGTTGCATATAAAGGCATATAAGAGCACACTCAAAGCAAGCTTTAAGAAATATCTTTTCAAAGTAGCTGTATTTACAGACAAAACAGAACAAAACCTATCTCACCTATATACTTTCCTATCATTTATGGTTTATATTGGTTACTGCTGTGCATTTGGGTAGCTACTTTTGGTCAGCTGTTAACTTTGATTTCAACATTCACTGAACATGCGGCAAGCACCATGCTAGGCCCTAGAGATATAAAACTATGTGGACTAGGGCCCTGCCCTCCAGGTGAACACCCTCAGTAAGGGAGGCAGACACATAAACCATCACAGTTTCCATGTGATAAGTGCTGTGTGATTAGGGCCATGTGGTGTGTTGTGGGAAGAAGAAAGAGAAACAATGCTCAAGGGGCAGTGAGGAAAAAGCTAAACTCTGTGTCTGAGACGTACAGCATTTAAAGGACTTACGGTGAATGTTAATTCAGATATGGAGGGATTCCTTCCTTTGCTTCAAATTGGCCCTGATTTTAAGATGGAGGGGTGAGCTCTTCTTCTGTCTTGTTTTGTGGTGGTCAGTAGTCACGGTTGGCTACCTACTTGCTAGGGAGGCAGCCACACTCAAGAGTGGTATCAGGCCTCCTCCTCCTCCTCCAGCAGTTCATTGTGGCTCAGTGTTGACTGGGTGGGAGTGTTGTTAATGGCGATACCTGTGTGGGGGCCTACCTGGGTTAATGATTTGACCAGTTTACTGTAGAGACAACGTGGGCAGATTCCTCTCATGTGAGAAAAATGACATTCCATTTCTCCTGTTTCCTACAAGTGTTTGAGTATATTTCGAGAAGCCACCAAAGAAATGAGGGAGGGCCTCCTAGGAGTCTGGCTGCTCTCATTCTCTTGCCCTACCTCCGTTCCCCAGCACTCCATACATTCTACTATTCCTTTGGAACATGTTCTCCCCAGACGGTGATCTGCGCAATAGGCCTTATCAGAAGTCCCCTACTGTGTCTTATCCACTCAGCTTTCCAGCTGTCCCCACCCTAAAAGTTCCCTACTCCAAATCCTAAACCTTGATCACATATTAGTGATAAAGGGCTAATTTTAGCTCTGCCCTTCTCTCCTTCTCTTCCCCCATATAATCCTTTCTTTCCAGAAACATATTTTGATTTCCCTTGGCCTGTGGCATATGCTCCAGATTTGGGAGATTTCAAGCCATTATGAGGAATTGAAAAGCTTCTGGTGGCTGGTGGTCCTGACATATGGCTGCCAGCCTGCTTACCACTATCAAATTTGGCAGGTGGTGTTCTATATGTATAGGTAAGATTGCCTCAGTGAGAAGAATTCTGCAAGAAGACAGAGGGAAATAAAGGACTCTCTTCCTAGAGATTGGGTATTGCTGTTATGTATTGTGTATTATCAGTTATGTATTGCTGTAGCACAAACCACTACTAAACTTCATGGCTTAAGATATCAACTCTACATGGCTTCTAACCACTTTGTAGGTTGACAGATTCTCCTGCTGGTCTCCCTGGTTCTCTCATATGCTACATCCAGCTGTTGGTTCAGCTGAGATGGCAGAGATAGCAGGCCTCTCTTCCCAGGTGGCTTCTCATCCTCAGAGCACAGAGCTCTCTGGGTTCCAGAAGTATAAAAGGGGAAGCTGCAATTCCAAGGAATTCTCCTTGGAATTCCTCCAGTGTCACTTCTACTGCATTTTGTTGATCAAAAAAAGCTACAGGTAGGCTAACGCCATGGCACTCACTCTAGCCCAGGCAACAAAGCGAGACTCTGTCTCAAAAAAAAAAAAAAAAAAAAAGCTACAGGGCCACCCTAGATTCCAGGGTTTACCCAACAGACCCCATCATTTGATATGAGAAATTGCAAAGATTTGTTGGCTATTTTTAATCTTTCACAGAACTAATGAGCAGATGATTGACTCACGTATAAAGTCAAACTTTTCAACCCTTTGGCCAGTCAGAAAAGTGACACTGGATTGAAACAAGAAAGCAAAACTGAGGTTGACCATATACCTTATCTGATACCTATGGAGAGTTTCTGGTTCTGGATTGGTTCTTTCTCTGAATTGAGCTTCAATTCTAGACTTGAAGCTTCTGAATATCAAAGTAGTACAAAGTTACAGGCCATTTCTGGGACAAATTTTCAGTTTTAGATCCATAAGTAAAAAGCAATTATGGTTTGGAACTCACAGAGAAAAATCTTTGTGGTACTATCGTTTTGGAGGCAGTCACAAGAGTTTTCCTCGTGCAGACAAAATTTCAACTGTTATTTCCTTCCTTTTTCTCTTGTCTAAAGAGTGAGGATAGCATTACTTAAGGTTTGAGAATACAACACAGAAACCCTCCTCATTCTAAAAAGAACCCCTGAGTGAATGCCTCCTTGCTGGGGGGCCTTTCTTTTGTCTGCTGACACTGGCAGCAGGACTTATCATTTTAGTGTGCAGAAACATGAAACACCGTCTCATTAAATTCCATAAATCTACAATTTAATGAAATGAGGTACAATCATTTTTCCATACAAAATAAATTTTCCTTAAAAGTTTAGGAAAGAAGACAAGTAAATGAATGGATTTACTTCGTCAGTGTAACTTGATTCTCTGATTTACTTGAGAATGATACATTGGATTTTCATGACTTTATGGTAAATTTTCACTATTGGTAGTCATAACAATCAATACTTGTTTTAAGGAATATTGTAAATTACATACAATATTGTGTTTTTATAAAGATACATGATGCTATGATCTTAATGTGTCTCCCCAAAAGTTGAAACTTAATCCCCAATGCAATTGTATTCAGAGGTGGGGTCTTTGGGGAACTGGTTAAATCATGAGGGCTCTACCCTCATAAATCAGATGAATGCCCTTATAAAAGTGGCTTAGGGACCTACCTCCCTTGCCCTTTGCTCCATGTGAGGGTGAAACAAGAAGTTATCATCCTTGAAGCAGAGAGCAAGCTATCCCCAATGACTCTGCTATTGCCTTGTCTTGGACTTCTCAGCTTCCATAACTGTGAGCAACAAATTTATGTTGTCTTATAAATTACACAATTGGTCTAAGGTATTTTGTTGTAGGAGCCCAAATGAACTAAGACACATGGTATAATAGTTAGAAATTCAGAGCAAGCCTGATTTCTAATTGATAAGTAATACCTTGATGATTTCTCCCCAAATAATTATATTTATGTGTATAGCTTGTTTTTCCTCTGTATGTGAGTATGCATGTGTATTTATATCTTTCCTCTTTTTGTTCTCATTGATGGAATCATTCATATCACTATTCATACTACTTGAAATCATCATATTTAGAAATTTATTTTAAATGCAAACATTCCCAAGGAAGTTAAGAATGAGTGAATTATTTTAATTAGATTGTTTTCTTCTCAAAAAAATTCTTTGACATTTGGCAAGGGGAGAAGGTCTGTACTGTGCAGGGCATTATGAATGTGAGTATGGGGGAGACCTGTGTCTAATAAGGGTGCTGAGCAACTATGGGAGGTGGAGAAGTAAGGGCAGAAACAGAAGCTGCAAGAAAAAGCAGCAGCAAAAGGGGAAGTGTGGGTGTTCCAAGGATGGACTTTATTTTTTAGAGATGGCCCTAGGGAGCATTAATATCAATTTAAATTTGACACCTGTTGCAATCTCCTAAATGGAGGGGGAGATTGTATAAAAGATTACACATGGATTTTTCTAAATTTAAAATTCCCTGATATAGATTCACCTGAGATTTGGCATAAATAAGAAAGAAGAAAAATTATCCAGAATTTTCACTGAAGATTGAAAGTGAGTGAATATATGCTATTGAACACAAGGAAGTTGAGCAAAACACATATACCATTTTTACTTTTCACCCATTTTCTTTTTAAAATAAATTGTTATCAAAATTGGTGCTATTATTGATACCTATTAGTGAGGATTATTTGAAAGGATTTTCTCTGCATGACAGACTTCTAAATGCTTCTTTGGAGGAAACTTCAGTGGCAACATAGATATGTTTGATTGGATACTAGTACCTGTGTTACGTTCTAATTTAAAGACCACCCCACCTAATGAAAAATATTTTGTTTAATTTATAGCCCTGAAGTTTAATATTCTACATTGCTTAATTTGAAGGAATTAGTTTTGAAAATGTTAAGCAGATGTATTTTTCATTCTGTGAAAATTATGTTGCTTTATACTGCTCTACCCATTGAATCAGGGGCATTTATTGTTTGGGGTAAAGGCAGATAACCCCTCGAGAACAATTTTATTATTCTGCCTTGAGTTTCAAAGCTGCCTTCCATGAGATCCTAGTAATAATAGTCTTGTCATGGATCTGCTGAGAGAAAGGGATTTCTAAACTCCAAATTCCCTTTATATATGCAAGCAAAGTTGTGGGTCCAAGTTCACAGTTTCATTGGAATCCATAGTGTAGCAAGGAATCAGAATTTTAAAAATATCTTTTAAAATATCAGAGGGAAGAGGAAATGGAGAACTGTTCTGGAACTGGAGGGAAGAGAGTGGGAGTGTAGAATGAAGAAGTCAGACTCTAGTCTCCTCTTGACTGTTAATCCTTTATGCCCTTTTTATATGGAAGTGGTAGAATTACAGACATTTACAGCCTTGTGTAAAATGTCCATAACAAACTTATAATCAAAGATCAGAGGATGAACTAAAATTCATCCCTGTGCTTGTAGGAATTAATATAATTGTTCAGTGGCAGATCTGCTTGGGGGCCAGAGACATCTTATACAATACTCAAATATAAATGAAAAGTGACCAAAGGAATTTTCCTTGTAATGCTGGCCCTGACATGGCCTCGTGTGGTCTCCATGGGGCAGTTCAACAACTAATTCTGTCTCTCTCCTCACTCTGCTTTCTGGACACGTGCAGGGATTGCATTTCCCTGCCTCCCCCACCCCCCACTCCCTTTTAAAGTTAAGCATGGGACATACAAGTTGAAATAAATGAGATTAGAAGTGACATTAGTCACTTAAAATAAAATTTTGAAGGGCCAAGGTTGGCTTTAACATCTTCTTTTTCTAGTGCTGTTGTGATCATGGAACCACATGACAGAATGACGCTTTCATCACACTACAGTGAGCAGCCTCCTCGCTCTGTAGCCCCTGCTGTACACATAACATGAGTGAGAAACACAACTGAGATTGCCCTTAAGTCAAATTCCACATCCTCCAGTTAGAATCAGTCCTCATGTATATAAATCAAAGTATGTGTGCAGAAGAGGAATAAATAAGAGACTAAAGGTAGACAATTGCCATCAAAATACCAAAGCAGGAAGTAATGGATAATTTACAGAGTAAATTCAGTAGGTCCTTATTGATAATGGGTAAGAATGACTGAACAATGGAGCAGCTGAGTCCACTGGAATAAGACATTGTCTCTGAATTAATAGGTATTTAAAAGTTAAATATAAGAATGGATTCTTTTATGTCCATTGTTACAGAATGATTACCTTTAATACCAAGTTGAGAAACATATATTTTAGAGAATCTGAAGGGTCCTTGACAGAGCAGTTAGTCTAATCTTTCACACGGGGCAAATATTTCAGTCTGATGCCACAGTACCTTCCTTCTGAAGAGCGCATGATTGATGTGATCTTGGCCTTCTGGACCACCAAGGCCTAAGGGGTTTAAGAATCCTTTATGCAAACCACTCTATGCAGTCACTGCCAATTGATGGGAGCTGGAATACAATATGGAAACCTGTTTGCCACCTGAACCTGAGATAGGAGAACATTTAAAGCATCCCTGAGAGACAAAGATGTATACTATTTTTAAAGACTTTTCAGGGAAGGAATTTCCCATCTTCTTTAGAAGATTTTACACATACAGAACAAATTTCACTTCCCTCTGATGACAAGTTATGGCAGCATAAGTTTTCTCCTACTGAACTGACATTTCAAAGGCAAACTAAACAATTGCCTAAAATTGGTAAAACTTCTGATTCTTAAGGAAAGTTCTAGTTTCATTTGACTTACCAAATTTATAGTCTTCTAGAACAGGAAGTACTCTCAGAGATAATCTAGTATATATTATTATATTTTGACTGATACCCGAAAGAGTAAATCACTTGCCCAAGGTCCTACTGGCAACACCGAGACTAACTAAGATTCTGAATGCTGTTTCATTCAGTATTCAGTGTTTAATCACTCCATTTTAGAAATCTATATCCTAGTTTCATATCAATGGTGTCTGAGAATAGCTCACTCATTCACCAATTCACTCATCCTTTCATTTACTCACATTTATTTAACATTCCCCTAGTACCTCCATTCTTCGGGCATTGTCCTTGATCTTCATTATAATTTCAGACAAAGCACCCTTCAAAGTTTAAAACAATTATGAATTTATTTACTTCTTGGGTTAAACATTTTAATTCTTCTTCTTTTAATAATTCTTCATTGACTTTCATGTACTTCTTATTTGTAAGAAGGATCAGGGGAGTTCTGGATCAGGGGAGTTCTGAATATAGTAGAAAGAAGCCCTAATATTTCTGTATTTACTTTGATAACTGAAATCAATATTTTCTTTTATAACTAGGGAAATCCATATGAATTTTCTGCACAAACTGTCCCTGGTTTCTTTCTTTCTTTTTTTTTTTTCAGACACACTTAAGGAATAAAATCACCTTTCTCAAATAAGGCAATGCATTTATGTATTATCCTGTATTTGTATGATGAAACTTACTCATTTATTTTTAAATTGCTGTTCTGTGTAAAAATCACTTAGATTCCACTTCCATACTGTCAGTGAGCATGCTACATACCCATTTTGTGGATAATAAGCCAAATTTATTAAATGTAGTGAGAATAACACCAAAGAAATGAAGGACACAGATCTCCAGGAGCTCATAACTAAGTCATGAAGGAGACCTAAAGAAATATATCAACAATAAAAATGTTATTATATATATATATGTACTTTTGTCACTAGAAAAAAGCCACTCTTAGACTACAGAGAAAAGAGCAGAACTAGATAGATTTAGTTAAAGTGCCAATCTTTGAAGACTTCAGCGGCAAGCCAGAATTTGAAGCAAGTTAAGTCTAAATCTGATGGAGATACAGCCAAAGGGTGGGTTAGGTGTTGACAGTATTACTGTTAGAGGAAAGGTGTAGGTAGGACGGCCATTTAATTTGGTCTCTCCTTTTTGAGACCAGTTAAATAACCCACTCTCTGCATATGCCCCTTCAGAATGTTCAGTCTCCCATCCAGCAATTCCTGAGAGTGCATGTTCCAGGCCTTGTGTAAGGCACTGTGGCATGTCGTCACATTTGTGCACCTAAGAGTTCTTCCATCTAGGTAGGTTGGCAGTTTATTCTCAACCTTCTCTTCCAATGCTGCGTTTCTTACTCACCACTGGAATCTAAAGCATATACATAATGTGTGTTGACGGGGAGGGGAGATGGGGGTGTGAGCAAGTACTGGCTTCAGCTCTGGCTTCATTCCCAAAGATATTCAATTTAATAGGCCTTGCTGCTGATAGGTGGTCCTCAGAGCAGCAGCACTGAGATCATCTGGAAACTTGTTAGAAATGTAGAATCTCAGGCCCCACCCAAGACCTGCTAAATCACAATCTACTCAATCATTTTAACAATTTTCCTAAGTGATTAGTATGTGCATTAATGTTTGAGAAGATGCCTCAAGATAGAATCATCTGAGGGAGTGTTTAAAAGGACAGTTGAATGGGCTCTATTTCAACACAATTAAATCAGAATCTCTGGTGATTGGGGTATCTCTGTGATTTAAACACTCCCCAGGAGATGATAGTGTGCTCTCAGGTTGAGACACACTGCTCTACTCTTTCCCAAAAGGACCTAAAGATAAGAATCACCTAGAGCCCTTGTAAACAAAGTACATTCCAGAGACTAGATTCTACAGAATCAGAAATTAGAATTTCCAGGGGAGAAAGCTGTTCATCTGTATATTTAACAAGCAGCTCAGGTTTCATTCCTTTCATCCGGTGACCTTGTGGGAGCTCATTTTTGTCTCAGTGTTGTTACATCCTTCGCCAGATGATAAGAGGCAGTAGACACCCGAAACAAGGAGACAAACACAGAAAGGAGAGAATGTAGGATGAGACATAGGTTCTAAAATATCTGACAGGATGGGAACAGAGCTGGAGGTGGCACTCAAATAAGTCCAAATCCCTTTGTCATTATCAAGAACTACTGTTGCATTTGAATCAGTGAATGATTCTCAACAACTCTAAATCTCTTTGTTTGGGAAAGGACTGGTGTTGAAAGGGTACATTTCAGAGAAGATAACCATAGTTTTGGGGGAAGAGAGAAAGCAAATTGGAATGGTTAACTTGACTGAGAGTCCTATGGTTCAGTAAGAAGTGAATGAGTAGGTATTTTTCAGGACTGTGGGAATCCATCCTTTGGATTCCTTTTATTTGTATGTGATCCTCAGATTGATGAATACTGATTTCAAGAGTATGTAGTCTCTTTATTGATAAATGTGACACAAAGAGCAACAGCACATTTCTAAGACTGGTATTGATTATATTCATAGCATCTGTTCAATATACCTTCTGTCTTGACATAGAATACCAGGTTGGTTTGACACATTAATTTTGTATACTATTATGCTAGCTGTCTTTCAAGAATTTTTTAATACTATGCATTGATTTAGGGAATTATATATAATTTTATTTGTATTTTGTAGCAGGAGAAATACCATGTATTTTAAACATCTACATGCAAAACTAAGTGAAGCACATGCTAGGTGCTACAGTTAGAAAATATTAGGGGATACAGCCCCTGCTTCCGAAAGATTTACAATTTATTTTGGGGTGGAGATGTCAGGACTTCTATGCACAAAAATAAATAACAGTGGAGCACAGCATATGTTAATAGCCAATGGGAGATTCAGACAGGAAAGTGCCAAAGGAGTCGAGTGTGCTGTTATGCCTATGAATCTTGTGCTCTGTGCTCCCCCTCTAAAACTGTCTGTATGAATTAGAAGACTATTTTTTATTTCATCATCAATTTTCACCATAAAACTTCAATGATTATTTAACTTCTCTGAATATTGGTTAGCTGAGTGCAAATGCTATAGAAAAAAAGTGCTTCCTGGATTTCCCCTGGTGCTAAACTTAAAGGAAGTTTAGAGACACAATGAGTTATCTTATCTAGTTGAATACCTAGCAAAATTACAAGACCATAAGATAATTAGCCTTTGTAATATGCACCCAAACTGGACATTTGGCTGATAACTGTTGTCCGGCCTTCTCATCTAGCAAGGGCTTGTGATTTCCCAACAAAAGCAAGGGAGTTGCAAAACAGCAGGACTTTGCTAGAGTTAGTAATTAATGAGGTGCTAAAAGTGCCAGAGCAGAGAGGCTCCCAGACATAGTGTGTGACTCAAAGGGATAAGAAGCACCCAGCATTTCAAACAAGTGTCACTTAAATAAACAGAAAGTCAAGTGAGTCCAGTCTGTGGAATGGGAAATGGTCTATTGACATCAAGAGACACCACACAACTGTGTAATACAATATTATAAGGATTAGTCACTATATTTTGCAACTTGTGAAAAACTGGAGTTCTTTTCTCAGTCCTGCAGAAGGTGAGCAATTATCAGCGCTACAGAATTCACAGAAGTCAAAATGAACCCTTAATGCATCATAGTGTTCAAATAAATAGCCAATCCCTTACAGATTCCCACCAGCTTGACTTTCCTCTATCCCTTTAATGTATATTAATCAATCAAGTTAATTATTAATATTAGTAGACAAACCAAAGTACGTTATTAATCAACTAATAGCTGGGGACCCAAGACCAAACAAGAGCTTTCTTTACTGGGAGGAGCATTACTGAGAGAGGCTAATATAGGGGGTCATTTTGCCTAAAATGAAATGTGTTTTCTACAGAGAAGAATTCCTGCATAAATATAGTTGAGTGTTATTCAAATTAAGATTTTTGGTTTCTTTTTCAATATTATTTCCAAGTTTCTTTATGTAACTATTTAAATTTGGGGGTGGTAGGTACTAAAATAACACTGCAATAGGATCTATCAACATAACAGAAGATAGAAGAAGCTCATGAAACGAAGCTCACTAAAATCCACAAATACATAATATATTATAGCTAAACATCATACATGTGTATTTATGTGTGTGTGTGTTTATATAGTTTATGTAGTTTCCACACTAGAATGGAAATGGACAAAAAAGATTTGATGTAACTTGATTATCTTAAAATGGGTATTATTCCTATGAGGGATTTCATAAATACTTCTATTATAATGTATGTATGACCCTTAATGCTTTGGTGACATTAAGAAAATTTTTATTATGTTGAATAAATCTACCTGAGATTGTAAACGCAAAACACATGAAACAACTTTCTCAACTGTTTTCAACTGTTAACATTTTAGGAGAATTAGGCAAGTCCCTGATTTTGTATTCTTTTCTTTTTTGCAATGTGGAACTAATATATGTGTATTCTGCCATAAAGGAACATGTAACATTTGCACATTTACAAATGAATATGTTTTCATCAGGGATATGAGAAGCTGAATTTCATTGAGTTCAGTTAACAAACTTTAAATTGTAGAAATAAAGACTCTATGACAGATTTATTTGATTTGATAATGTTTATTAAATGGTAGTTCATTAAAAAACAAAGTATCTAACTCATACAAAAGCTATTATTATAAATTTGGAATTTTAATACTTTAAATCACAGGACCAGTATTTAACAACTTAACTTTAGAGATCTCTAGTTCCGGCGCCAGTAGGTGAATGAATTAGAGATATAAATCAGTAGTTTACTCAGTACAAACATTTTAATTTTTATCCATTAAAAAACCTTGGAATTGTTTTTGCTTTTTTTTCTTTTTAGGAAAACTTGTAAACTTTGGGGAGGAGGGATAGTTTTGTAGCATGAACCTTCCATGTTTTAAAATGTGTGTTGAAAAAGGATTTACTAGATCAGGTCTTTTCCTTCATCATACTCTAGAGGGAGTCAAATCTTAGAAAGTTATGCTTAATGCATTTCAAGTGCTGTTGGTTCTTCTTATGTATTTCTTTTCTTGGTGACAATTTGTTTTGATTCTATTAGTTAATAAGGACCCAGTCTGGGAATTAGTTAGAACCTGGAACTAATGAGGCCAAGATAGAGACTGACTCCCTGTGTGAACCAATACGCATCTTACAGAGAAAATACCCTCTCTCTTGGTCAGAGGCTGCTTGGGTCAGCATGTGAACTAGTGCACACTTTGGCATGAATGGGAAGACAGTGAGAAGTAAGGTGTGTAGCATAGCAATAGTTATGGGCCAGGGAAAACCTTCCTCCCAGACTGGAATAATAAACTCCAGCTCCAATATGGATCTCGATGATGCCATTAATTAACTGTGTGAACTTGGAAACACCACTTAACCTCTTTGAAATTCAGTTTTTCAGTTCTGCTAAAACAGGGTTGAACTAGAAGGTCCAGGTCTAAATTTTATGATATTTCTCTAAAAGATAGTTTATGGTTTGTATGAAAGCATGTCTTGAAATTCTGGGTATGAGCCAGTCGCTCCTGGAAAAATACTGGAAGTTTAGCGTTTTGTTCTTAATATGCTTGTATCATCACTAAACATGCACACTGGGCTACATATACTTCCGCCAGATACCTCCCATGCGTTTTCAACGTTTGTTCCTTTTATTGCATTCTTTCTTTCTCTTGGGATTTCTTTAACTTCTATCTACAACTATGGAAATCCTATATGTTCTTCAAGGCCCAATCCTTGTCCCTATGCAACACACTATAGGAATGATTCCTCCTTTTTAGAGAAACTTTGCTAGAATTTTGCTTTTATTTTTCTTTTTCTATCACGTTCTGCCTTGCATTACAACTGTTTTGTGCACAAGTCTTACTTTTCAACAAATCTTCCTCCTTCCTTCCTTTCCTCTCTTTCTTCCTTCTTCTCTCCTTCTCTTTCTCTTTCCCTCCCCCTCTCTCCCTTCCCTTGCTCCCTCCCTTCCTCTTTTCTTTCTTCCTTCTTTTTTTCCTTCTTTCTTTTTCTTTGAATACCTGATGATGTGTGTGTGTGTGTGTGTGTGTGTGTGTGTGTGTATGTGTGTGTATTGAACTCAAATCGTTTTTGGAGCTACTAAAATAGATGACTGATAATGCTAGTGCTTAAGTATCCTGAAATAAAGAGATATAAATGTCATAAAATTATTTTCAGAATCTAGAACTAAACACATTATAGCTGTTGTGCTTATCTACAAAGACACATAAAGCCAGTGTCAAGACCATTCCTTGGGGAAGAAACAGTGTCACAGAGTAGTCTCCATAATAAAATGTTAGCTACTCATAACCATGAAAAAGTTTCTGGTTGTCTTTGCTGCCTTTTTCCTGAGTGTATGGTTTTATATTTTATATTTTATATCCTTCTGGGTGCAGTTCATATCAAGGATAAACATAAAGGAAAATAAAAAATTAAATAACTATTTTGCATTTTAACTGCAAATTTTTCTAAAAATAAATGGGATGGACTTTGAAGGCAGATGTATATTCCTAAAGTGCAATAATTATCTCAAACATTTAGATATTGACTTTGAAAATTTTTCTAAAGATCCTTGAACTAGAGAGAACAAAAATTAGGTTTTATTTACAACAAGGCCAAAAAATATTAAAAAATTGGAGGAAAAAAAGCTGTGTTGGTGCAGAAGCACAGAAATAAGGACATTAATTATAGTATATTCTCTTAAAAGTCTTATTCAAATTATTATTGGTGAATTTCTCTTGTTGCCTTTATATTTCTGTTCAGTCCTGTGCCAAAATTTTAAAAAATCAAAAACAAAATAAAACAAAAAGAAAAAAGTAAAGTTTCCAGAGTATCTTCTTCATAATCACTGGTATTCACACTCTTCCTCCACTTTTCCTCTCTCCACCCCACAAAAAAATCTCAATGCCACTATGGTTTCTGTGATTTGAAAAATGATACTTTTCGTTCGCCCACACTATAAACCAAGGAAGTAGACTCATATTCCTACTGCTATGGTTAACTTGGGTGTCATTACAAATAAGCATTTAGATTCAGATTTCTAAATTGCTCAGCTCTGGCTATCAGATTTTCTGAATAGATTCTAAGAATTGTCATTTGTATTCATCTATGCCTGCTTGGGCATAGTCAGCTAGAGAAATTCTTTCTATTGACAGCTAGAGAAACTTTGCATTAATGAAAGTAATATCTTAGTTTGTACACTGAGAGGTATAAGAACTGATGAAGAGTATTTTGCCAATAAATACTTGGATGTTGGTTTGTTTGTTTGCTTTAATACTATCTGTGTCTCCTTGTCTCCTGATGAGGTGTTAACCATTTAGCATAATTGAAATGTCTGATCTTTCTTCTTGGTACTTTGTTTTATGCTTCCTAATTTTTGTGCTTCCTGGCAGTCCTCTTTTATTTCCATTATGAACTATATTTTAGTTTTTACTTGTCTAGGAACTTGGAAAGTAAGTATCCCATTTTTAATTCTACTAATGAAAAACATTCATTTTTTTCAAAAACTTTTTAGTTTCCTTGTTTCCCTTATTATTGAAAGTAAGAATACATTAGTAACTTTTGTTTATTTAGTTTTAATTCTAAAACTTGTGCATTTTCATAATTTAATAAACACATCATAGAATGAAACATATATGCACCTTCCTTGATCTGCTTGGCTCCACCTTCTTCCCAGGGTGTTGGCAACTTGCTCAAGGGAGATCTTTGGCTGTCTCACTGTGGGGTCACCTCACTTCAAATATCACTTGCTGTCTCAGGATCCCCTTGCAAGAAGGTTGGCTTTATTGCACCTGATGAAGGGAGCATCTAAATCGGGCTCAACTCAACTGAATGCCTGACAATTCTGTTTCTTCCCACTGGTTCTGCATTTAGATCACCGAGCATTGGCCTGAGATTTGCCTTTCCCAATGACTATTCAGAGGGAATGACTAATCCAACCCAGAAGTTCAAGGGAGTTAACTTGTGAAGAAAAGTTGACCAATGAGGATAGGAAATGACAAGGCTTATTCCCTAATCTACTCTCTAGCCCACTTCCAAGAGTTCCAAGGTGCAGCTGCTCCATATGGCCTACCACTATATACCCCCAGCTATGTTATCCGGTGAAGCCATGCCAGCTCCATACTGGCCCATGTTGTTTTTGCTTTCATTGCTTCCCTGCTTCAGTTTCCTATTTCTCTCACTCTTGTTAGCCCCAGGATTGCACACTCTCCTCCAAGCCTGCCCCTTCCCCCTGATAAAGCACTGAGATCCAAGTTTTACTTTAGCCTCAGTTTTCTAGGAAACCTGGGTTTTGAGAGATATCTACTTATTTTTAAATAAATTCTATATGGAATTATAAAAGAATTATTTTATAATTATTAGAGAATTATAATTATAATAATTATAAATATAATAATATATTTATAATTATTAAAAATTATTGAAAAAATTCCTCTCCTCTCCTTTCTCCATTTTCCCCATATATTAATAGATATTTATATATATATTTAAGATAGATAATATATCCTTTTTGCTTTATGGAATTTTTTTATAGATGAAATAATCTCCTATGCATTTTCCTACAATTTTATTTCTTCATAAAACAATGGATCCTACAGATTGTTCTATACCAGTACATAGCATTCTGGTTCTTGTAAACACAGTATTCTGTAGTGTGGACTACCAGGATGGTACCTTCATGATGTACCATACTGATTTATTCTATTGCTCTTTGAACTCACATTTACGTGTTTCCAATTTTTTACTGCTACAAATAATGCTGTGATAAACATTTTTATAAATGCTTCTATGTTCCCATGTTCAAATATTTCTTTGGGACAGAGAAATACTATGAGTGAGAAAGCTGGAGTTGAATGTTATGCACATTATAAATTTTACTAGATAGTTCCAATTCCTACATCTCTCATCATCTCTACAGATTTTTATTGTGATCCTTTTTACCTATACTCTTAACAGTGCTATATGTTATAAATCTTTATGCCAACCTCATATGGAAAAGATAACATTTCTTTGTTGCTTTCATTTTTATTTCCTTAATTAAGGATGACAAATAGCTTTCCATGTTTACTGGCCACTAAAATTTCTTCTTCTAAAAGTGCCTGTTTTTATTCTTTTTTCATGGTATCATTTGGGCCCATGTGTATGATGAAATGCATGGGAATATTTTATTCTCTTTAGCTTTTTGTGCTACTGAGGTACTGATTTTTTTAAAATTAGATTTTACACTAGATTATTATTAGCACTTATTTGCCTTGTTTTTTCTCATTCAGTTTTATTATTGAATGAGTATTTCAACTTGATTTTATGCTTAATACAGTTCAGCATTTATCATCATTTTTAATCTTATGATTGTCCATTCTTAAGTTCCTAATTTTGATTCATTTCTTGTTTCCAAAAAAAAAACCAAACAAACAAAAACCACCAAAACCCCCCCAAATAAACAAAAACAAAACTTTTCGCATATATTAACATTTCAGTATATAATTTTTAGATATTTTTAATTCATATATTTGTATAGATAGATTTTTTTTACAAAATGGCTTAACTAATGACTATTATTTTACTTCATATTTTTTAAATTTTTGTTTGACAGATAATTGTATGTATTTATAGGGTACAATGTTATATATTAATACTTGTTTATAACACTTAACTGTGTAACGCAAATTTTTTTGAGTATGTCATTATTTTTTTTCATAAATGTTAAACAAGAGTGGTATATTTCTGAACCTTTGAATATCTAAGAATGTTCTCCAGTTGCTTTCACAGATGAATAATAACTTGGCTGAATATTAAATTATTGGCTCAAAAAGTTTTCTCTCAACAGTTTTTGCCAATTATTATTGCAGAAAAAAGCTTTGTAAGCTGTTTTTCTTTATTTTCATCATATAAAATTTTTGTCTAGTTTGTATTTATTTTTATGGATTAATTCTGACATTTGATGTAACTTTTCAAGTCCTTTATCAGTTATATTCTTCTTTGTCTTTGGCTTTTTCCCTAAATGTTCTTTTTGAGGGAAATCATAGCATAGTGACTAACAGCAAACTTCGATGTCAAATGGGTCGTAATCTTCTCTCTCTTCCTACTACCTTTGTTGACCTTGGCTAGTCATTTTATCTTTTTCTACTCAATTTCTCTATCTATAAATACAGGGATGGGTTACTTCAGGAAATTAAATGCTTTAAATGTATCTAAAGTGCTTTGAAAGATGCTTTGTGTTAACTATTATTGCTTATTTAGATCTTTGTTACTTCCCCTACATAGCTATCATTTAGGATTTTTTTTTTCTTTTTCTACAGTATTTTGGGAGAATATTTTAAACATTCTCACTGCATGACTAGTTAGAGTTCCTACAGTGTTACTAGTGTCATTTACACCTACTAATACGGATTTTAACTCTGTTATTCCATTTCAACTTAAGAAAGCAATCATTTCTTATTTCATCTATATCTCTTTTCTGTGATTCTGCAGGTTTTTCATCTTACCCTTATGGCTTTCTCTTCTATTTTATAAATGTAAATTTTTGTGTCCTAATTACACCAAATGTATACATTTTAAATTTATTTTTTTCAAAGTTCTGTTTCTTCCATTCTAACTTCAATTTAATGTAACCTTCCCCAGGTTGTCATTGTTTATTTTTTTTTATAAGTCTAGCCTTTTCTTTTTATTATTTGTTTTATTTTTCTATTTATTCATGTTTGGTGTTTGCCAACACACTGAATGTGTGCATTTCCCTTGGGTTTCAGAGTCTGTTTACTTTAGTGATGGTTACATCTACTGCTTAAGCCTGTGGCTATAGTGGCTGGTTGGTGTATGGAGTTATTTCCCAGTTTTACTATCTGCAATGGTTTATCTAGTGTCATTATCTAAGATGTGATCTACTTTTACATTCCACTGACTGCTATATGTCATTTTGAACAAACCTGTAAATTAAAAACTATAATCTTCAATATATCTTTCTTCCACAAAGCTTGTCTCTACTTATGTCTGCAATGACTCACTTGTAAGAAGTGTATCTTATAGAATTAAATGCGCCATTGCTATCATGTCCATCTGCTATTTCCTTCCCAACTTCCTAAAGTTTGAAAGATTAGACCAGAGGTGGACAGTGGGGTGGGGTTCCTAATGGTGGGATTAGGAGGTGGAAGTGAGAAGAAATCCTCTATCTGCTTCCCAAATCTATACTTACTACTAAGGATATAGTGTAGTCCCCTTTGCACAGTACATTTCTGATCCATTGAGTTATGATGAATTAATTTCCTATCTGACGTACCTACTAGATAACTTGACATGCAGTAGGTACTCAACAAATGCATATTCCTTCCTCCTTTCTGGTGGGTAGGCTTCCCCAGATTCTGGTAGTGTCATTGACTTTGCATTAGTAAGGATTGTTTCTGAATGCTTCCTAAATTCTGGTGTTAGTTTATTATCCATCTTAATTACCAGTGTTATGTCATCTTTTCATTTTTTATAGAAAGACAAATAGTAAGAAGCTTTATCAGAGATATCCAGCCTTTGTATACTGAATTATCTGAGTATGTTTTGGAAATATTGCTTTGGTGTTGCTAGGGAAGATGCGTTGATGGGGCATGAGGACAAGGAAGCAAGAATTGTTGGTAGGCTATGTTCATGATCCTAACCAAAAACGACAAAGACTTTAATGTCAGCGAGAGACTATCATAGAGAAAAGAATGAAATATTCAAGAGATACTTGGCAAGTACAGTAACAATGCTTAGTAATTATACCTGATGTTTGGGGGAGGTTGGTGAATAAGAGGAAGCAACCCATGACGACTCACAGATTCTAACTTGCGCTATTGATTCAAAAACTTAGTGCAGTGGAGGAGTAAGTTGCAGGGCAGGAAATTAAAAATTCAGTTTTTGCCATATTAGGCATGTGAAATCTGCAGAGTGTTCATTTGGAGATCTTCAGGAAGTGGTGGTAACTATGGACCTGTATTTTAGGAAATCGGCCAGGATAGGAGATACAGCTTTGGGAGTTAACAGCATATGGCACTAGGATTAGAGTGAATGGATATGGTACACATGAAGAGACAGATGCCAGGGAAAGACAAGACTGTAGACAGGGAGATCAGTTAGAAAATTGCAATAATCCAGGAAAAAAATGATCACTGACTTCTCCCAAACAGTAACAAAGCAAAGGGAGGACAGGATTATATTTCAGGAAGCTTCCATGAAATGTGCAGTCAAGACCGTGGTAGGGAGGTAGTCAGTAGAAGATCATCTGCTGGAGCAGTGACAAGTGGGACAGAGCATTGAGCCTAGGAAAAGCTGGAAAATTTGAAATGGCTAACATGAGCAAGCAGGAGGGAGGGCAAAGACAAGGGTCAGGTGAAACATTTTAGGCCCAGTGGAGACAAGAAACCACAAACTTGCAAGGAAACAATTTTCACAATAAGTCATTTTCTTCTTCTTTCCTGAGGATAAGAAGCAAAAAAGGTGGATTTCTTGGGTTGAAACAAATTTGGAGGTTTTCTAAATGGGCACTGCAAAAGGACCAGGGACCATGAATTGGCAAAAACATAAAACTGTTGGGCTATAGGAGTACTGACTGTGTAAAGAAACAACTTGAACAATGTATATAAGGTGGAATAGTTAATATTTTAGGAGAGAAAGGATGGGTAAAGGGACCAGGGACCTTGATTTGGTTGAAGATTGGATATCTTGGCTTTTGTAAAATAAATTTGAAGATGGTAAGATTTGCAATAAGTGGTGAAAATTAGATGATTGTATTTAGATTTATTTCATTTATCAATACTTATTCTCTTCCCATCTCGGGCTGCTCCACATATTAAGTACAGATCATATATGAATGAACATAAAGTGGCTTTACTGTCTGAAGCAAAGGACAATACATTCTAGAATATGGTCTTTCTGTTTTTGTCCATGTGGTTTAAGATCACCTATTTACATCTGATGCAGTTTTCTTAGTTGAAGTTTGTGTGTAGGCTGATATCTCAATGTAATAATTATCCTGTGTGTGACAACAGAGGTGGCTGTTATTAGGATGAACCCCAACAGTAAACAAATTAGAAGACTATCAGATGCTGTCGGAGATGATAGCAGGATGAATCGTCAACATCTATCTTGTTTTTATCATGGCCATGCTGTCTGAAGCTTTCCTTGGATTCACTTTTTAAAAAAATACAACCCTGCCGGGTGCAGTGGCTCACGCCTATAATTCTAGCACTCTTGGAGGCCCAGGCAGGAGGATTTTTTGAGCTCAGGAATTCGAGACCAGCCTGAGCAAGAGCAAGAACCCCGTCTCTACTAAAAAAAAAATAGAAAGAAATTATCTGGACAATTAAAAATATATAGAAAAAATTAGCCAGGCATAGTGACGTGTGCCTATAGTCCCAGCTACCTGGGAGGCTGAGACAGTAGGATCTCTTGAGCCCAGGAGTTTGAGGTTGCTGTGAGCTAGGCTAATGCCACAGCACTCACTCTAGCCAGGGCAACAGAGTGAGACTCTGTCTCAAAAAAAAAAAAAATACAAACCTTATGATGGCAGTGAGTTCACAGTAAAATGAGATCGACTTAGCAGCTCCTTTACACAGGCAGAACAGAATGACCAAGTTAAAGTAGTGGATGCATGACTGGAGAATGAGGATTATAGTGATCATAGAAAAACCACAAATTATTATCATTATTAATTTTTAATCCAGTCTAATCTTTATATTTCTAGTACCTTATAATTTAATAAAAATGAATGAAAGGAATGAGCTTGGTCACTTGTAACTTTGCTTCACTTTCAAAAGTATAGTAAAATTATATATATTATACATATATATATTTATAAAATATCTTTTATTCTGGTAGGTGAAATTGCTTAATAAATGTGGCAAGTTGAACCAACTAACAACCTAAATATTTTTGTTGGAGTGGCAATATGTGTTTGCTTCTGTGATGGTCTATTTCCAAAGATAACTGCCTACTTTATATTCCTTTAGGGCAGGGATTTTGTTTTATTCATCTCTTTGTACCCCTGCTGAGCACAGTGCTTTAAATATAGTAGATGATCAATGAGTTTTATTGCATAAATAGCAGAGAGTGAAAAACTTAAACAAAAAAGAAAATTATAGCTTAAAATGTCATAAACTCTAGGGAAATAATTCCATTGATAGAAATAAGAACCTGCTTACCCAGAGCCCTATCCTGAAGTCCCGAAAAATACCAAAACGATGAATTCCAACATGCAGTTATTGAAATAAACAATTCCTCTTTTGTGTGACACTAAGTTGAGTTAGCACCTAAATCTGGTCTTGGCCAATTTGGTGTGACCAGAAAGACAGCATAGATTAGTTTGGGTGGGTACACTATTTCCCATTGTCTCTGAAATCTCTCAGTCCTTTTCGTCCCCCTCTTGAACAGCCTTTTTCATGATAAAGCCTTTGCTTTTGAGTAGGAGGACTTGTTAGACCACAAACTTCCAGAGTCGATTTTTATATATCCTGATGAAAATTCTCAAATTTCTCTCTACTGAATGTAAACATCTGCGTGATGTATTTAAACTGAAACTGAGTGTAAAAATTTGCTGAAGTCGTGCATTTGTATTGATGGAGTTGTTTAGAACATTAAAATTATAAAACAGAATAATCCAAGCATGGGGTGTACTAGCATGTCTGCCTCAGGTCTCCACCTACACTGTTACCTCTGCCATTTTGCTCTCCTCCTGTCATTGACTTCTCTGGAATTTATTGACCTCTCTTTCCTCTTTGTCTGATATTTTATTTGAGTTTCTACATTTTGTTTTTTCTCTAATATTTATTTACATATTGTGATCCTTAATCATCTCCATCTGCATTTTTCTCAAGCTGTCTTCCAGCTTGTGACTGCCCTGATCTAGATATAATGTTGATTAAAAATTCTTTAAGAAAGGATTTTTGTTTTAATTCTAGGAAACCCTGATAAAGAGTACCATATAGACATGATTCATGTTCTCTAGAGTTTTTAATAAAAGGTTTACAGTGTTGCCCTGGACAAATAAATTAACTGTTGTAGATGTGATAACCAAAAACAATATGCCAATATAATTCATTTATAAATTATTAGTACCATTTGAGACTTGCAACTGTATTGAAAATCCTGAGGACATAAATAAAAACTAAGTGTAAATTGGAGAAGAGATCAGGGATAACTGAGATAAAACTCATAGTCAAAGTCATAGGATTTCTTAACCCAAGTTCTATCAACTAAGAGGAAATTTGGTTTAGGATAGAGATAATGCACTCAATGTATCTTTAGGCATGAATGGGCTTATTTTTAATAGTTATGATAGATTTTTGAAAGTGAAGTTATATAAAACCAATATTTTTGGTATCTAAAATATGATAGATCAACACAATATGGAGCACATACATTAGTTAGTCCACCCTTTAAATTCTCCCAAGCCTATGATAAATCTAAGTATCACTTATCACATGAAGACAATTAACAGAGATGAGTCTGTTAACATAGTTCTTTTACATGCAAGCTATTTGTAATGATTTTAAAAAAAATCCTGTATAAGATTTTACACTGTTTGAATGCAACAAGTTAGTCTGCCACATTTCATGGATACTAGCAAAAGATATAAGACTCCCATTTCAGAAACAAAGGATGTTATTATTAGCAATAGCAATAGCTAGAGTATCAGCTTTTTTCCTTGATGCTAATTTCCCATGCCCCAGTTTCCATAAGTCAGTGCAAATAAGATGTAAGCAATGTCTGAACATGGTTATACTAAAGGAGAAGGGCCCTAAGATTAAAAAGCCAAGATATTTTATAATGGGTAGTAGCCATTTCTGCCCTTTGCTCTGAAGATAGACATAATTTTTATTATACAGGACAGTAAGCAAACCTGCCCTTTCCCTTGGTGGGAGACACTGTCTCTATATACCAAGGCTCTTTGTGTTACAAGTATACTCAAAAAGATAATCTAGAAAAATGACAGAAAGCAGCTCTGCTCACAGATGTGGAAAAATGGAAGAGACTCATGGAGAATTGTTTCCTAATAATATTCACTCTCTTTTCTACACCATTTTGGTGTCTATTGAAGTTTCCTATGACTAGGCAACTCGATCAGCCACTCTAATTAATATGACCAACAGAAACGAGGGCCAAATCTGTTCAATTTGTCTCATAAAGCATCTAATTAAGTTGATTATCAACAAGACTCCAGGCAGCAGTATGAAGCCAACCTGAAAGGTTGAGTGTGGTTGAGTTTGCCATCTCCATTCAGCTAGGAAAGTTACTGCCATCCCTTTGCTGTGTGTTTTTGGAAAATTTTTGACATTTTCTCTCTGACTTTCAATTTCTCTTCCTTTTTTTGCTTTTATTTCTTTACTGTGGGATGTGTGTGTGTGTGTGTGTGTGTGTGTGTGTGTGTGTGTGATATTTTAGAAGCAGGAAAGGTAAACTCAGATAGTCTATCCACCATACATATCTGGAAGCCACATTTCTTCCATTTCTAGATCTGTATTTATGGATTAAAAGACAATATACAAATTACTTTTCAGTGGTGGTTTACTGACAAATGTTTAACAACTGTTTCACCACAAAAAAACTGAACTGATGAACTGAAACATAAAACAACTCCCAAAAAACTGAAATATAAAAAATCAAAACCCTTATTCCAAAAATTAAAAGCCCTGATTTTTACCATTTGTCAATTTTCATGGTATAAATACCCTTAACATAGTCAATATCAAGATACTAATGTGGTATCATTGACTGTGAAGTTGGGAAAAGATGCATACAATGGATTGTCATGAGACAGTGGGACCTGGCGCTAGCACAGTATTGATTCCATGAATTTAATGTGAGAAAAAAGTTAAAATAACACCTACAGAAAATTCCTTTCTTTTAGATATCCTACGCTTAAATTATCAAGTGGTCTGAGAAGGTTATTACATATTCTGCCAGAGCAATGGTGCTAAGGTGGCCTCAAGAGGGCCAGGACATTTTAGAGGGTTTGACATTTTTCTCTTGGTGCAAGGTTCTACCTAGATGCCTTCTCTACTGGATAGCTGTGGTAGGAAATATCTGGCCTAATATTCCTTTAACCTGACTGATCTACCTGCCATTCAAAAGAAAAAAAAGGATCTGACAGCCTTGCTTTATTTATTCACAGCCAATATAGCACTATCATGAACATTTCACTACATGTCACTTCCTTTTCTGATTTCTGACTCTTTTGTGACCTTTGGCCCCATTTCCTGTCTACGTCTTTACGTTTGTTTCTTGTATCTTCTGCTCGATAATATTCCTCTGATAGTCACTAGTAATTTCTGTGATTATGATAGTGCTTGTTCCTCGGCTTATATTTGCTCTGCGGTGCTCTGCAAAACAAATCTGATCCAACCAGACTCCTAGATTCTGTCTCATGCCTGAGAACTGGTCTGTGGGGTTGAAGTCCACACTCTGTTTTCCCTAGCCTTATGAAAAGAAGCAAGACTCTACCCACAGCATGAATGTCCTCTTTAAGATCCCCCACGAGATGAATATCAAGCTTTTACTTGATTTGCATCTTCTGGGTTGATAGTACAATCACAAGAATCAAATAGTAATACACACTTGGGAGGTATATTTTGTAAACTATTTCAATAAAGATCCAGACCTTGAATTTGAAACCAATTTCAGTATGAATCAGATATATGCATTAAAAAGTATGAGGAATGTATTATTTTCATAAGATATGTAGAATTGCCCAATTCCAATGATTCAAATATTATCTAGGTCCCAGTAAATATAAAGTTATGTGACAGCTGGGGCCTTTTCTGGATGAGATAGCTATTTTGTAAGAAAAGATCACAAATGTTTAAAATATATGACCTTTAAAATAATGAGTATAATTTTGCTATCCCACACAACAGTTTGTGAAATTTAAGCATGTGAAAAACATGGTCAGAGGACTGAAGTGAAGTCCAATGTTAATAACTACATAAGAACTTTCAACCTATACAATATCTTTATTCTATCTTTCCTTATGGTATTAATGTTTGATTCTACTCACAAGTTTCTTATTTTAATTTTTTGATACTTTTATTTTTCCATATTATTTTATGTATTCCTATAAATCATGAATTAAAGCAAGGCATGAACAAATATATAAAATCTTCACTGATTTTGTTTCTGTTTATTTAATTTTTGGAAAACTTTAGAATAAAACATGGCTTTAGCTATATTCCATGTAGATTCTAGATTTTTTCACTCTATTATCAGAGCACTAGGAGAGTGTGCTGTTCTCAGAAATACTACCTCAGTATTTGGCATCATGGGAATGCCTGTGGATTGTTTGGAAGTCAGAAATTTGTAAAACTTTAGGATGTATTAAGGCTTTAGAAATTTAAAATAAATATTTTTTTGAACGAAGGACAAAACTGAGCTCCTGGGACATGAAAATAACACAATCAGTGTCATACAATTAATTAATGGCAAAACCAGGACCTCAATTCAAATCTCCATATATCAAATTCAACATTTTTTTTCACTATGAGCTGCTGTTATTATTTTAGCTTGATATTTAAAAATGAATCAGAATTGCACAATTCAAAAATGAAAACTAATGCTACTTAAAAGACAAGATAATCCTCTGAGGGAATGTGAAGCTAATTCATGCTGAATTACATGAGGAAATGGAACTCACAACTAGTATGTAGCGACAAGTCACCAGGTCAAAAAATCAGTCAGAGATCTTAAAAACTCAGGGTATTTTGTGACCAATAGTATTTGAAGTTATACAAATCAGATAAAGATAATCAAATCTCATACCACAGCACATAAATTGATTGCCCCAGGGATCCAGCACCTCCTTCTTTTTCTCCCTCTCTTTCCCTTATGAAGTAATTTCTTGGCCCTTAGAACTGTTTTCACGATTTATTCGAAGTGTTGCTGCCAGAGTCCCATTCCATTTGGCACAAAGAAGGGAACAAAGTCCCCAACAACTCCACTGCTTTCTACAAGGGACTTGACTCCCACTGTCTCTATTTCTTGGCTTTGGGTAATGACAGATTGCAGAATCAGATGTTGCACAGAAGTCTTGATAACAACTTAGAACGATGATCATTGCTTTCTTGCTCTGTCAGATTTCCTTTTCTTTTTTTTTTCCTTTTTTTTATTAAATTAGAAAGTTTACTGTGTATACTGCTAGAACATAAAGAAAGATTCTTAGCTCTGTCTTCACAGGTATATAATTCTTTCTGGCAGGAGTGCAACTACTGACCCTCCAGAAGACCAGACTGATTATTTCTGCAAGTCTATTAACTTATTTCACAGGACGCTAGTGCATTTTAATCACTCCAGAATTCATTTAGCAACTCTTTCATACTTGAATCTGATCTGAAAATAAAAATCACTTTTTGACTATCTTGTAAATAATTGTTTATATATGTAAGACATCAAGGTCAGGGGAGTGTGCTTTTCCGTAGAAGGAAGAGCACATGTGTACTTGGAGTCAGAACTTTTCGGTTCAAGTGTAGCTTGGTGGCTAAGTCACTTCTTAGCTTCAGTGTCCTCACCTCTAAAGTTAGGATAATAATATCTCCTCTGTCTACTACATAGAAATGTGTGAGAATTGAATGGAAACATGCAAGTGAAGACTTTTGTATAAACCATAGTGCTAGGCAAATGGGGGTTATCACTACTATCTGAAGAATGTGGGAGGATTAAAGAATAGTTGGGCTGCAAACAGCTAGACTGATGAAAAATATCAACTTCAATTTGTCTCCAAATGATGGTGTATTCAATTGTTTCAGCTCTGTAATATTGCTATCTGTGATGAAGAGTTATAATTGCTTTTTATCAGGCTATTCTTCCTAATCGACTATGCTAAGCTTGGGTTGTGAAAAGTACATATATGGTAGTGTTTACTGAAACAATGTCCAATGTAGAAAAAGGTCCCCAAGAAGAAGGCATTTTTCAAGCTTCAGTCCTGTTTGTCATTAACTTGAAATTCCATGGTGTGAAACCAATGTGAAAGAATACGGAGACAGGACTCATGAGGCTTGGGTTCCAATGTTTTCTCTGACTATCTCTGAATAACAAGGATGAGCATGATAATAATATGGGTAGTACTGACAATGATGAAGATAATAGCAGTAATAACAATAACTTTTATTGAGCAATTATTCTGGGTCAAATACTGTGCCAACTGCTTTATATACATTAAGTTATTGAATCCTCTTAACGACTCCCTGGTATAAATACCCCCATTTTACAGATGAGGTAATTGAAAATCAGACCTAGAAATCATTGCTATTTAGAGCCAAGATTAAATTCTGCCAATCTCATTCCCAAATCCATGTGTTTACTGAATAAAATATTCTATTAACTTGATACTTTGGGGCCTTGGCCATTTCATCTGTAAAATGTAAGGTTAGCATAGATTCTCATAAATCATTTGGTAGATATGAATCATTTTTACAATTTTGTCAAATGATACAGAATTTCTAAAGCTGTACTTCTGGTGTTCTGTACCTCTAGAGTAGAAGAGGAAATTGTATTGCCTCAATTTGCCAACACATATTCATCACTATTTAGATCATTTCTTATTTAACATCTAACCTTTGCTAGTACCTTTCAGAGAAAAGGCAAAAATTCAGACAGGGAATTTTTTTTTTCCAAAATTAAATATGACATATTTACTAAATTAAGGGTGCTTTTTTAAATTAAAGAAGTGTGAAGATGGGGCATTAGGAGTTCAGCAGGCAGAGGAAGGTGGGGAAAGGCAGGCATTGTTAGTGCTAGTCAAAGGGTTCATTTTAGAACCATGCTTTGATGGCAAAGAAAGAGTAGGGTGAGTTGCTCAATAAAGTACTAACACAATGAAAATAGAGAGAAGGTTAGAGTTGGAAGGAACTTTAGAGAACATCTAGTTCCATATCTTCATTTTGCAGAGAAGGAAAGAGTGAAGTAGGAAAAGATCACAGGCTTTGGAGTTCTACACATTTCCATTTAAATCCTTGTATTGCTACTTACTTGCTATTTTACTTTTGGCCAATTATTAAGTTTTGTGAGGCTCTTCAAAGAATGAGAATAGTACTACCTATCTCACTACAATATATGTAAAGCAGCTAGGATGATGCTGGGTGTCTAATAAGCATTCAGTAAAAAGTAGTTCTACTCCCACTTAAATACCTGATCCTTAGTGAAGAGTCCCAAATTCCACCTCACCAAGTTCCCTAGGGTCCTCTGACTTCCACAGTTGATAATGGCCCTCATGCCCACTGGAGATCTGCACCACTCTGCTAAGAAGGATTGCAATGCCTGCTTTTCTTTACTTTCGCAAATGGCTCCTTCCACCTCAAGATGCCACTGTGAAATAATGGTCATTATTTGGCAGGAAAAAGAGAAAGAAATAGGGAATTTTTATATCCTAAAATAAAAAGGTCTTTGATCACATTCTTTCAGTCAGTTTCTTTCGGGAACTTTTTTCTTTAATTTCTTATTTTTCCTGATTCCTTCTCTTTGCCTGCAAACACACTAAACAATGATATTACAATGATACCTTTAAAGATTCAAAGGCTTCATTTTATTAATTATTAACATTTAAATAATTTTAATACTTAAAAAATTTACATCTACCTATTTTTTACTTTTGTTGCCTATACTTTTTATGGTCTTAGTCACAAAATTTTTATCTAGACCAATGTCCTGAAGAATTGCCCCTATGTTTTCTTCTAGTAGGTATACACTTTTGAATCTTATGTTTAAGTCTTTAATCTATTTTGAGTTGATTTTTGTATATGGTGAGAAATATGGGTCTAGTTTTATTTTTCTGCATATGAATAACCAATTTTCCCAGCACCATTTATTGAAAGTAGTATCTTTTCACAGATGTATGTCTTGATGCCTTTGTTGAAAATCAGTTGGTTATAAATATGTGGATTTGTTTCTGTTTTCTCTGTTCTATTTTATTATTACCTGTGTCTGTTTTTATGTTAGGACCATTCTCATTTGATCATTACACACTGTATGCATGTATGAAAATATTACATCTATGCCATAAATATCTATAATTATTACATATGAATAAAAATTCAAAAAAAGTAAAAAAAATTTACATTTACTAAAACACCTAACTGAAAGACTAGTCTGGCCTCTCATGTTTATTGCAGCACTACTCACAACAGCCAAGCTGTGGAATCAACCTAAGTAAGTGTCTGTCAGTGGATGAATGGATAAAGAAGTTGTGGTGTAGATACACAATGGAATATTATCCAGCCATATAGAGAATAAAATCCTGTCATTTGCAGCAATATGGATGGAAATGGAGGAAAGTCTGTCTTTAGCAACAGGACAGCTACTTTGCCAGATTAATCCTGTCTTCGCAAAGCCTTTCAGACCTGCCCCTTCCTTTTCGTTATTTAGACAATATTGCAGCATAGATTGTTATCAAATCATTTCTGAAACATTATAGGCATTTAGTACTTGATCTGCTCTTCCACTTTTGCTTCGCTTGCATAGTTTCAGCAGAACAATATTGCGCTTTGACCTGCCCCCTTCTCTCCAACTGCAAGAGCTTAGAGTGCTTTTGTGTTCCTACTAATGTAACTCTGAACATCTTCTCAAGATTGAAAACAAAATCATTTGACCCTAATTAAACCTATCGAACTCGACTTCACATGAGTCCGATAAGTCTTTCACTCCAACCTGGTTAGCTTTCTTACTGTCCACACCCACTTCCATACACCGGGCTCATGGGGACCGCGGTGCCTTGACTCACATCATTTTCCCGACTAGAAGCACCTGGAACATATCCGTGGCCCTTTGCAGCGTCCAAAGCATTTACACAGGCTTACTTCATTTGATCTTCTCTATAATTGTAAGAGACAGGCGGGATTATTTTTCTCTCTATTTTTCACATGAGAAACCTGAGGTTCAGAAAGGCTAACTGGCTTGAGAAGATCACATGACTCTCAATGGACCCAGAGTCTTGAGATTGTAAAAAAAAAAAACTGTATTTACCAGATCAGAACACTTCTTAAACTACTTCTCCATGTCTCATTATCCTTCTATTTATTATTCCAGCCCAATTAAATTATTTCTCTTCCTTAAATTTTTAATGGCTATGAAAGCCCACAGAATTCATATCAGATATCTACACAATAGATGTTTAATAAACATATTCACTTTTATCTCTTAATATTCCTGCCTTCTCTGTTAAATCATGAATCCAAAGGACTAGTGTGACATTTTTTTTTTTTTTTGCCAGGGGAGGGTGGTTTTAAGTGCCTGCTATTGTATTTTGGTACTCAAATTATTTTTGTTGAATGAGTGAATTTTGTTCTGTCTTTATAGGTAAGAGTTTCCTATGCCTACCACATTCGAAACAAAGATTCACTCTTGTCTTTTATTATTATTTTTAACAATATTTAGATTTAAAAATATTGTCAGAGTTTAAGATAGGCATATTTAAAAGGACAGCTTTTATCTTCTCCATAGCAATTTAGTGGTAGAATTAGTGTAAGAACTTAAATAAGTTGACTCAACAATGTCCAGTGTTTTGCCTCTTATCTAATGCTTTTAATTTTATTATGAAAAATATTACTTGACATTTCAATCTCATTTCAGTTCTCAGTTATTAAATCTTTTCTGAGAACAAGGTGTGGTTGCTTAGTTTTATCTGAAAATGGAAGAGATGTGGATTAGCTAAGTAAAATTAGTGTTATTCCACTGTGATTAACTCCAAGATTGACAAACAAAAATTCTGGTTGGCCATCTTATGTGACCTTGAATAATCTTTCATAGCTGTCATGCTACTTTTACATTGTTAAATTATCTCTACTTGGCTTGGACCTATTCATATGACACAATTATGCATGACGAGCCAAAAACAACCAATATCAAATACATATTAACTCACATTTCCTAGTCTTTTTGTATTCAATAATCTTAGAAAAATACTAGATAGGAAATTATTCTTCATATATCAAAACTGTATTATATATATGATATAAATCTATTTTAAATAACATAGATGTACATTAAATTATATATTTTTAAAGTACTTATCTATAATTATCATTGACCTGCAGATTCGTTAAATTATACTGCTTGAATCATGTTTCCTAAATGCTTATTCAAATGAGATGATCATAAGCACTCAGCTATATAGATCTCTCACTGTGGATGGAGTATAGATATCTTATCTACTGATAAGCAATTGAACCAGTTCTCACCCTACAAGAGGGTTTCTAAAAGATCTTGTTTGAGATTTTAAGTTTTTCAGATTGTTGGTTCCGCATTCAGAGATTCTAATTAGTGTGTCTGGGATGCGGTTTAGGCATTTCTCTATATATGTATATATATATTTTACAGTACTCTCAAGATTATTCTCATGATTGCTCGAGGTTTCAATTTGAATTTTAGAGAATTGCCACCACTTTTACCCTGGATTATTGTCCTCTTGCAAGATTTTTGCAGATTGTTTGTCTCTTGCTTAGGCATGTCTTGCTTTGGATGTATTAGGTGTAGAAAATTCTGACCTACAGAACAGAATTCATTCATTCAACAAAGTTATTTGAATATCAAAGCATTGTAGTAGGCATTCAGAATTCAACAGAAATTGCTACTCTAGTCCTTTGCTCAACTCTATATGCTTTATTAGACCTAGCAGTCTGTTAAAATTCAAAACATCTTAAAGAATGTCAAACTTGCAGGAGTTATAATTCTTCAATTTAACAATAATTTTTGAGCATATACTTAGAAAAAGAGCTGTATTAGATTCATCAAGTAATGGCACCATGGGTAAAGAGACTCTTTTGCCATCTAAGGCTTTACCATAATGATAACAACACACATCTCTATGAGATATCAGAGGACAAGATGAATGCAAAGGAGTGTAATTTAAGAACAAATACACTCAGAATGGCAGAAAATCTTGGAAGGAGAGTTCACAGTCAGATTAGATCATCAAGAGAGGCTGCATGGAAAGTAGAACAGTGGTTACCAGAGATGGGGAGATGGGGAAGGGAGAATGGGGAGAGGTTGGTCAACAAAGTTACAATGAAATGAAAGAAATTAGTTCTAATTCTATCACATAGCAGGGTGATGATGGTTAACTGTAAGGTATTGTATATTACAAAATAGCTAGAAGAGAGGTTTTTGAATGTTCTCCTAGCAAAGAAATGATAAGTGCATGAAGTGATGGCCACACTAAATACCCTGATTTGATAATTATAAAACATATATCTATCAAAATATTACATATCAAATTGTACTCCATAGTGTGTATAGTTGTATGAAAATTAAAAATAAATTTTGAAAAGCTACTTGAAGAAAATGACATTTATGCAGGCATACGATGAGTAGAGATTTGGTAGATAGAGATGAAAAAGGACAGCATTCTAGAATAGAAAAAGAGCTTAAACAAATATTTTGAGGCTAGGAAACATGGGACCTATTTGAGAAACATTGTTCAGCTTGCTTTAAGGGTATGGCATGGGAACAGCACAGAATGAATGGGAGGTTAGTGAATCAAGTAGCCAGGTGTTAGATGGGTATGATATCACCAGCCATAATAGGGCTAGCGGTAAAGAGAATGAGGCTCTCCAGATGATAAAATAATTTGTGATCAAGAGGGAGGATGACCTACATCTGCAGCAGGGTGCGGTTATCATTTATCTAAGTCTAATAGTATGTACTTAAAAAGCACTGGTTTTTTCAAGGGGAGGAAAGAAGTGGCAATAAAGGACACAAAGAATATCTACCCTAACCCTGAGTGTGAAAGAAAAAAGCATAAACTGAGGTGCATGCGAGTTATGCTGGATCTGATGTGGTGAAGGAACCACTAGAGAAAAGACTGAGAATTTTGGGCTTTTGAGATGACAAACCATGAGTTCCAGAGAGGACAGTGCAAGAGTTGAGAGTGTTGAAAGGCATGGAAGCTTGAGTTAGACCAGAGGATATGCAGATCCAAATTGGGATACAAGTTCAGCTGATTCCTAGAGAGTAACTGGGTGATAACTGGGCAGGTCAGAGAGGGCCTGTGAGGTCACTGCATGGATCTGGGATACTACTCCAGGTGAGATGGAGAAATCAGAGAGTTTTGAATAGAAAATCTTACTCTGGCTACTGTTGAGAAAGGACTGTAAAGTAACAAATATGGAACAGAGAAACTATTTAGAAAGTTTGCAATCTGAGTAATCCAAGCAGGAGACAATGTGGATTTAGGACAAGGTGGTAGAGGTAGGAATGGGTAACTGGTCAGATTCTGAAAATATGTAGAAAGTAAAGTCAACAAGACTTTTTTGAAGGATTGGATGTGAGCTCTAAGGAAAAGAGAAATGTTAAGCATGACTCTAAACTTTTTGTCCTGAGGAACTGGAAAGATGAATTTATTATTAACATAGACGATTAAAGACTGTTAGAGAAGCAGGGATTGGGGGACAATATCAGGAATTCATTTGGGATGTTTATGTTTAGGAATTAGACATCAAAATGGAAATGCTGAGTAGGCAGTTGGATATACAAATCTATACGTAGTATTTTAAAGAAGAGATATAGGCAGGAGTATAAATCTATGACTTGTCTGTGTATAGTTAGAAAAAGATGAGCATCATTTTCTCCCTTTTTGATGCTCTTCCCCAGAAACAAAACTTCCTAAAATAAAAATGTACATTCTACGAAATTCCATTGATCAAGACCTGATTTCAGACTGAATGAGATCTGGTGACAAGATAGGATTTAGTTGCTCTCCCCAGTTCTTCAATCCTATGAAAGTTCAACAAAAGAAGCTTAAGTGCCATTGAAAGGCAGGGTATACATTCTAAATGAGGAAGAAACATGTACTATTGTTATTAAGATAGACTTGGTGATGGTACTTAGAAACTTTCCCGTCAGTAGTCCGAAGCCCAGTGACATATCCACTCATTGGTTTATTGATTGAGTCATTTATTAACAAAAAAAACACTTATTAAGTACCTTCCATGTAGAGTAGCATGTACATGGTTTGGTGAAGGACAATGTAAGATGTGAAGGAGAGGAATATTCTTGTCAAGACTTCTGAGGTGTTTGGCTTGGGCAGTACCTTTTGACTGACACAGAAATAGCGGTGAGGTGTATCAGGACAGCTAGGTTTGTGTGGGAAATGAGAGAGTTGCATTTTATTCCTCTTAAAATCAAGAAAATAATAGACCATTCAAATGGACTGCCCAGTAGGGTTCAGAGATATTAAGATGTGAGGGGTCCCCTTCCAAAAACCCTGGAACAATTTTCTGCCAGATCCTTGCTATGCTGGATGTTTCTTTTTCTTTAAATCTCAGCTTAAATGTCACTTCCTCAGTGACTTTTCCTTTGTCTACCTTATTCTTTTACTTTGTGTCCTGTTTCTGTTCTTCCTGGCTCTATTGTCATTTAATTCTTCTTATTTTCTTATTTGTTTATTTTTTATTTGTTTACTTACTTATTTGGTATATTTACATATTTAGTATTTGGCTATAGTATTCCACTTTAAGTTATAAGATGGTGATGATCGTGACTATTTTATCCGAACTAACGTAAACTCCTGGGACATAATGATCAAAAATGTGTATACAATAAATTAATGATGTATATGTTTGAGAGTTTATCAATGGCAGTCAAAGCCCGGGATATTAATGATCTAAGGATAACAAAGAAGAGGACCAAAGAAATAATCTGGGGACACTCCAACATCAGAGTAAGAAAATAAAAGAATCATTAAAGGGGATCTCAGAGAACAGAAAGAGAACAGAGTCCTGAAATCAAATAAGGAAAATATTTCAGGAACTACACTCTTTTGTCGTTGCTGTGTTTGAAGGAAAGTAAAAGTCACGCTCCTATTCCTGGCCTTTATTTTTGTAGAAAAATAAAACAAACACAAATCAAGCAAAAACAATCCCTCCTCATTTATTATTTTGCCCTTTCCCATCTGATCAACTCTGTCTATGAACTAAGGATATTGAGTGCATTTTCCCATACAGTTCTAACATTTCCTTTGAATTTGGAACTAGCATTTACTTAGTTTGAAATAGCTGTCTTATTTTTTTCTTATACCAATGACCGGTATTACACTATAAAAAATATACATTTGTGTATCTATGTGGAGGTGCGTGTGTGAGAGAGAGACAATGTGTGTATGTGTGTTCATGTGTGTTCTTTTAGGTAAAAGGAGGATTTGAGTCAATGAAAATATTTCATGAGTTCTATCTGGGTCTGCATAAGAGAGCTCTGAAAATACAAAATGCATAGGGCCTAAATGTACTGATTAGAAGATCTAAATGTCGCCAGGAATGACCCATGGAGTGAATAATTTGTTTCCCTAGGAACATATGGAATCCACTGACTTCAGGAAATATTTTCAGAGCACACACATATTTCTTCAAGACGTTAACATCCCAAGGGAGGAGGAGGAATAAAAACATGACAGGGAGTAATTTAAAATGGCAGGTACTGCAGTTTTCTTTTCCTGTGCTGGAAACCTGATATTTGATATGAATGTAGATGATTTTCCTATGATTGCTATAAAAAGTTGATACTGTTCTTTCCAAAATTTTCTGAGATTTGTTTTTTCCTCCTTCTTTGTGGAATTTTGTTGCTTTTGAATGGCTTAGATTGTGGGTACAAAGAAATCAAAACATTGCACATTATTTCTTATAATGTAACCACAAGAAAACGCAAATGTTGAGGCTCTGATTCACAAAAGAATATTGCCTATTAGTTACGGTATGGTTCAGTGGGAAAATGGAGTCCAAAATTAAATTATATTTCACTAGACTGTAACACAATCAAACCTTGATTTTTGTGCATCAGTTATGTTATTTCTCTTTTTAATTTTAATCTTTTCAGTGTTTGTATAAGATTATAACACCTCAGGAGATGTAAATGCTGGACTTTGATATAGATAACCCAGATTCTAAGTCCCATTTTGCCAGTAAGAAGATATGTGACTTTTGGCAAATTACTTAAATTCTTTGAGTTTCAGCCCCCTCACCTATGAAAAAGGGCTGATTCTATCCATCTTAGAAATTACTGTGAGAATTAAATCAGAAAATAGAAATGAATAAATGTGTTTTTCCTTTCTTTGCTTCTAAATGCCCAGTCTTTGGTGGATGTTGAAAATGTTAGAATTGTCGTGTATATATCTACAAATCCTGGAGAACATAATAATCCACATAAAGCTACTCTTGTAAAGGCAGGTGACATTTTGTAAAAAAAAATAATTTTAAGATGACTTACGTGAATGTGGTCTTCCTGAAATTAAGCTGTTATACTGTGGAAAGATGGGTCCTGGGTTTAAGAACCATACACTTCATCTGAAGATACAGATTTTTATTACAGTGGCTTTTTTAAGTAATGACCTACAGTAAGAAACACATCTTATAACCCAGTACATTCTTTTATATATGTGTACATATGTATTACACATGCATTAATATATATGTATTATATGTATATGTACATATAAGAAACAAATATTTCATAAAATTTTATGTATCTTTGCTATATGTGAAACTCTCTGATATTTTCTGCTCTTGTTTGGTCTGTTTCATTAATGAAAAAAATACTGATTACAATCTAATAATTTGATTTTAAGATCCACTAATGAATGAATTCACCCCTACCTTAAAAATCTTTCTTTACTTCAGATATAAATACATCTGTAACAGAATCTTTTTTTTCTGATTGTATTACCACAAAAAACATCTATATAAGCTTCAAATTTACAAGATTCTTGGCAATCACCTTATTAGCATTCCTTTTCACAGTCTAAAAAATAACATTATTTTTGGACACAAACTAGTCAACAATCAAAGTCTCCAAGTTCCAACTTAAGGCAAAACTTAAGTCATCTGCCCTATGATGCTACTGACATTTATAAGACAATTGTGTTTGACTCCATCATTTAACTTATTAGATTGATGGGGCTGTTGTTTAAAAGGCAACAGAAGGCCCCTAACAGGACTGATTTTATGAGCACAGGATCTGTTTAGGTAACACAAGTTTCTGGGCTCAGAAAGGTCCTATTCTTGGTTTAATGCTCTGTTGTTATCATTTTGAAATTCTTGAGAATTTCATCTTACGACTGTTTGATGGGATAATAGAACCTGCTCATGAGCAGAGAAGGTATGAGCAATATGTGTGCCCACAGATTCTTGCCATCACATTGGCATGTAACCTTTTCAATGCCCCATCAATACAGAGTTATATTGGACCCACAGTATGTAGGGTTTTAGCAAGACTAAAGGGAAGTTCAAGGTAAGTGTGTTATGTAAGCTGCTGTGTTATAGAAGGAAAGGAAGAGATAGGCCAACCCAGTTTCTTCTTGTTTCGTTCCTTCCTTAATAAAGGGTACCTGATGGTAGAAAGTGTTAGTATTAATATAATGTGTGCATATCAAGAAGTGAAATGAAAACAGTTGAATTAGTGTGTGGAGTTTACAGTATTTTAGTACAAACAAAATACATAAATATGTGTATGCTAAAAAGTAGAAATTGCGTAATTTCAATGGTTCTACTTAGAAGTTAGATGTTTTTATATTTGCATCTAAAAGTGACATTGCACAATATAAAAATGAGCAGTAAAATTTATGCTAATAATTTAAAATTTTAATCCTGTAGCATTGAGGATTTCTTTTCTTTTATGATTTAAATAATTTATTCGGAATCACAAAATAAACCTGTATTTCCAAACTCCATATTATATTTCAAAGTAGGAGTTGCAAGCCAAGAAGACCACATTGTAAGTTCTAGAGTCTTATTTGTTATGATCTGCTCAGACCTCTGGCTGGTTGCACTGTGCCTGTTTCTGGAGCCTCTGCGAGTGTATTTTGAGGGGACCAAGGGAAGACTAGCAAGCAATGACAGAACAAAATCAGAAGGAAATGTGACTGGCTTCTACTATTTCACATTTTTGGATTTGGGTTTGTGATGTGTAGAAGAATGTTTAGCTTGAGAGCGAAACCAACAGAATGAAACCTTATGCTGGTACAGCTGCAGTTATCAATATGAGGGTAACTTCACCTTCATCCAAATGTTCAAGACCAAATTATGTTACCTGAATGAGGGCAACAAACTAAAGAATTATCATAGTCTGACCTGTTACTGAGACATTTAATATCTCCACAAGTGATGTTTCAAATGCCCAACACACTGAACATCCCCATGAACAGAAAAGACTGTCATCACTAAGTAATACATTTGGAATATGATCAATGGAATCTGAAAAGTATCTGATTGTGTTGTTTTGATCATTCTAGATTTCAAAGGATAGTTGTTCCACCAGGGAGGGGAAAACAAAACAAAACTAAGATTGAATTATTTACCACTTCAAAAAACAAGGGGACCTGCCTGACAGAACTAGGCCCAAATAGTTCAGCTCAGATATCATATTCATTCTTCTTATATTCATTTCCTAAATTAGAAGTAAGTTGTAGAACATAAGTTTATTTGGCCTATACTATCCTATAATAACAATATTTTAAGTGGTGATTAGGTTTCCAGGATTAGTATAATTGCCCACTTTGTACAATAAAACATATGCCTAAAATATAAATATGTAATAAAATATTTTCAGTTTTTCACAATGAAACTATATGAGAAAGACTTTAAAATATTTCTATGTAGGTTGGTGCTTGAAGAAAAATATACTTTGATTAGATAGGGAGTTAGCAAATGGCAAATTTGTGAAGGTTTTTAAGTAGATTCATGGACATTTTCAAGGTCTTCAAAAATTAACAGCATTCATAGAATTTAGGGCTGATTATATTTAAAATTTGATAGAGGTAACATTCCATAGATCCACACTTGTGTTATCAACCATTATTATAGAACAGAAGGTAAGAGTAGGAGAAAGGGTTGATAACTTTTTCTGAAGAAATTGAGCATGTAATAGGGGTAAAGTGGCCAAAGTGGTATAATTAAAGGCGATCAATAGTACCCAAGATGGAATTACTTCTATTGTGACAGGATAGAAAATGTAAGAACTTCATTGCAGACACAAATCTTCTCAGGTAAAGAAGTAGGTAGAAGAGATGGTGAGATAAGCATTGGACCTATAAAGGGGACAGGGCTAGGGTGAGCTAGAAGGAGATACTAGTTCAGGCAAAGGAAGGAAATGGAAGTGAACACATGACCTGGAGGAAAGTTGCATGAGTAAGTGGCATAATCAGGGGTTATTTCAAACCCCTGATTACATAGGAAGACAGACTAGGCAGAAAGAGACTAGCTCAACATAGAAACAGTACTTGATTATTGAGTTCTTATTAAAGAGCTGATATTATGTTTATCTTCACATGAGTTATTGTATCTCTTTCTTACAAGAACCTCAATGTGGATATTATGATTTTGAGGGCACATATAGTACATCCCAATTTTACAGATGAAAATATAATATAGAGAAGTTGAATAATTTGTCTAGAGGCATTCAGAAGGTAAGTGGAAGATTTGAGATTTGGACTTTGGAAGTCTGGTATTGGGGTTCTCACTGCTACATGCAAACATCCCAAAGGAACATTAAATAGTCCACACGCAGGACAAGAGCATCCAGGTGCATTCAGGACCTAGAGAGATTCCGCTTGGGTTCGCTTACTGCTCCTGCTGTCATTGATAAACCCTACTTCCAATTCTTTGGACCTCTCAAATCCTTTACAGGTGCCAGATAACAAATATCAAATCAGATAATTCCCTATCCTAGCCACTAGGTGGTGGTTAATATTATCAAGTCAAAAGTGTTTCCTGATATAGGCAGGTGGAAAAGGACAAAATATTTTCAGTTTTCAGTGGTCAGTCTAAGCATTCTTCTTGTGTAGTGGTGCGATGTGCAATTATTTAAAAAAAAAAAGAAAGCCCTTATGTTGAAGGGACAGATTCTCTCATTTTCTAAGTATTAATTTAGTAACTATTGTGTGCCAGGTACTGAAATAGACACTGGGAACACAAGGCATAGAGGAGGGCAAGGGATATAGACACCTAACCAGGGTTATATATCAATGTGGTAATTGGCTAGATGGAGATATATATCAGATATGAAATTAAAGAGAAATATTGCAAGTGAGGTGTGTGCATGTGCATGTGTGCACCTACAAGCATAGTCAAGGAAAGATTGCATAAAATTTAGACATGAAGAGACCAAGACCTAGATAAAGACTTTGTCACCTATGTTGAAGGATGTGGTAGCATTTACAGAACAAAGTAGGGTTGTATCAAAGACAACCATACTATCAGAGTATGAATTATATATTGTTCCTTTATTTTTAATGACAATGGTGCAAATTATAATTGGCTATGTCTGACCACTCTCTCATGCTGAAATTATATGTATTTGAAGAATTTGTCTACTTATTGTTATAATATTTAAATAATGATCAGTTCCTCACTGTATAGAAATTAAAGACATCAAACTGCTAATTAGAGCTTCTGGTCAGATGATATAACCAGTGTTATTATAACCATTTAGTAATAAATAAATAGTATGCAACAAAGTATATATTATATAAATAAAAATGAATTAATATTTTTTGTTTTTAATGTAAGTGTATATATGTATGTGAATGTACATGCATGTGTGTGTGTGTGTGTGTGTGTGTGTGTATGCCAAAGAATCAACAAGGAAAAAATTTTGAATTTCAAGCTTGAATAAACTTGATTTTCTCAACTTGTCATTTTCATATTTTAGAAAGCCTACATTTGGAAGCTGAAATTTATGAAGTCAGACACAATTTTTGTTCTTTTCATGCCAATTAATGTTAAGACCAGTGTCATGTTTGTGGTTCAGGAAAATACCAAGGTTGATATTATCATTCATATTGGCCAAAGTGACAAAATAGAATTCTCTGAGTTGGCTCTAGGCCCAGGAGCATCGGGGGCATCTGTGTATGGTTATCCCTCTTGCCAGAGGCCCACTGGAGTAGTTAGGATGAGATTTAGCCTTTCCTTATGTTTGGAACCCCTAATCCTAAATTCCAGACTATCTGGACAATTATCTAAACATGTGATAGTGAGGGTATTTACACTAGAAAACTAGACATGGGCCTTCCTCTGTAGACATTCTGAAAGAATAAAACTAAAATCTATTTTTGAGATAGGTAAATGAATATCACATAAAAACATACAGGTCAAGGAAACTAAAAGTTTCTCTTAATTCTTAATTTAAGCTACCTACTTAAAATTTTAATTTTCACTCTACTTCTATGAATGTATTAGAAAGTATGTCTGTAATCTTCCTAAGAAAGCTTAAATGTCCCTCATTAGAAAACATGCTATAGCAAAATCAGAATCTCATCAATTTATAGCCTAAAGGATAATAATAACCACACAGAACGACTACATATCTACTTGTATACATGGTGATTAACCTAACACTCTGAAAGTTACAAAGAATTTATTTTAAAAATTAGACTTTATTTGATTCTAAAAATTGAATTTGTTCATGATAAAGCAAAAAAGCCTGTAATTTCAAAGCTGAAGGAGACGATAGAGCAACTCAATGAGGTTTTGATTATGTCAGGGTAGACACAGAATTTTAATTAGTGGAGAAGATGAAAGGATATAAGTAATTTACATAATAAAAATAAAGGAATTTTACATTTTTTCCAGCAGAGTGAGTGAATGAATTAATGAAAAAAGAGAGTCCAATAAAACAAAGTTTTCAAATCTTTCCTTAATGAGTGGACAGTGGGTGGAGACTGAAATACTTTAATGTCTATTAATTTTATGTAATCTACTGTGCTGTTGTATTATCATCATTACCTTCATTTCTCTACCATTACTACCTAATCATCAGTAAAAATAATAAAACAATGCTTTCTTGTCTGCATGTTGTGTTTTGAAGAAATCATTGGGTTGACAGTGGCGGGAAAAAACGGAACTCCCTGAATCAAATCGGAAGTATGCTTAAGTGAAAATGTAGTCTTAAAAACACTTCTTAGCTCAAAAAGAAGATAAGAATTTTTTTTTTCAGCCTAGACTCTGGGGGAAAAAGAAACTTGCTTTGATTCGTGATAAAAATTTGTATTACTTATGAGTCAGTGCTCTTAGCCAGCAGTGCTCTTAGCTAAGAAATTAATGAAATAAATTATTTGAACCAGTGATACTCTCAACTTACCTGGCAGAAGTATCTAAGAGAAGACTTTTACACTCTAAGACACATGCAATTACCACAGAGAAAATAATGTCCACTAAAATAAGCTCATAACAAAAAATTACCAATAACATGAGGAAAAAAATCTGTTATAGTATAAAAAGATACAACAAACAGAAGTCCATTATCCACCGTGAGTTGATTTTTGTGAGTGGTGAAAGGTGTGGATCCTGTTTCGACTTCTACATGTGGCTATCCAGTTTTCCCAACACCGTTTATTGAATAAGGATTCTTTTTTTTTTTTTTATTTCAGCATAATATGGAGGTACAGATGTTTAGGTTACATGTGTTGCCCTTGCCCCCCCACCCAGTCCAAGTTTCAAATATGTCCATTCTATTGTGTGGTGCGCATTGCACTCTTTGTGTATGCATATAACCGTCCCCTCCTCCCTCCTCCCCCCTCCCCCCTGCCCAACATCCAATAGATGTTATTCTTATATATGCACTTATGTGTTGATCAGTTAATACCAATTTGATGGTGAGTGCATGTGGTGCTTGTTTTTCCATTCTTGGGATACCTCGCTTAGTAGAATGTGTTCTAGCCCTTTCCAGGAGTATATAAG
>CAUYSK010081128.1:0-15361 GCA_963575035.1 Avahi laniger
ATCTAACTGTGTTTTGTAGCCATTAACTGTACCCATTTTATCCATTTTTTCCCTCTACCCTTTCTAGCCTCTGGTGAACATCATTCTACTCTCTATCTCCATAAGTTTAATTAAAAAAAAATTAGCTCCCAAATATGAGTACGAACATATGAAATTTGTCTATCCATGCCTGATTTGTTTCACTTAACATAATGTCCTCTAGTTTTATCCATTTTTGTTGCAAATGACGGTATTTCATTCTTTTTATGGCTAAATAATATTCTATTATGTATATGTACCACATTTTCTTTATCCATTCATCTGTTGATTGACACTTAGGATGATTCCATATCTTAACTATTATGAATAGTTCTACAATGAACATGGGAGTGCAGCTATATCTTTAACATACTGATTTCCTTTCCACCAGTGGAATTCATGGGTTATATGGTAGTTCTATTTTTAGTTTTTTGAGAAACCTCCATACTGTTTGCCACACTGGCGGTACTAAATTACACTTCCACCAACAGTGTATGAAGGTTCCCCTTTCTCCATATTCTCACCAGCATTTCTTATTGGCCATCTTTTGGATAAAAGCTTTGATTAACTGAAGTGAGACGATACCTCACTATAGTTTTGATTAGCATTTCTCTGATGATTAGTGATGTTGAATATTTTTTTATCTACTTGTTAGCTATTTATATATCTTCCTTTGTGAAATATCTGTTCAGACCTTTGACCCATTTTTTAATTGGGTTATTGAATTTTTTTTACTACTAAATTGTTTGAGCTTCTCATATATTCTATTTATTAATTGCTTGTCAGATGGGTAGCTTGCAAATATTTTCTCCCATTCTATGGGTTGTCTCTTCATATTTTTGATTGTTTTCTTTGCTTCACAGAAGCTTTTTAGCTTGATGTTATCCCATTTGTCCACTTTTTCTTTGGCTCCCTTCACTTTTGAGGTCTTACTCAGGAAATTGTTGTCTAGACCAATGTCCTGGAGTATTTCCCCTACATTTTCTTCCAGTACTTTCATAGTTTCAGGTCTTAGATTTAAGTCTGTAATCTATCATGAGTTGAATCTTGTATATAACAAAAGATAGGGATCTTGTACCATTTCTTTGCATATGTAGATCCAGCTTTCTCAGCACTATTGACAAGATCATCCTTTCCCCAATGTATGTTTTTGGCACCTTTGTGGAAAGTAAATTCATTGTAAATTTGTGGATTGATCTGTAGATTTTCTATTCTGTTCCATTGGTCTATGTGTCTGTTTTTATGCCAATCCCATGCTGCTTGGTTATTTAGCTTTGTAATGTAACTTGAAGTCAGATAATGTGAGTCCTTCAGTTTTGTTCTTTTTTCTCAGGAAGGCTTTAACTATTCTGCATTTTTATTGGTTGCACATAAGTTTTAGGATCATTTGCCTATTTCTGTGAATAATGTCATCAATATTTTTACAGAGATTACATTGAATATGTAGATTGTTTTGAGTAGTGTGAACATTTTAACAATATTGATTCTTCCAATCCATGCACACAAAGCATCTTATTGTTTTGTGTCCTCTTCAATTTCTTTCATCAATGTTTTATAGTTTTCATTGTTGAGGTCTTTTACTTCTTTGGTTAAGTTTATTCCTAAACATTTTATTTTATTTGTAGCTATTATGAATGGGATTGCTTTCTTGATTTCTTTTTCTTATTGTTCACTGTTGACATATAGAAATGCTCCTGATTTTTGTATGTTGATTTTGTATACTACAACTTTACTAAATTTGTTTATCAGTTCTAAGAGTTTTTTGGTGAAGTATTTAGGCTTTTCTAAACGTAAGATCATATCATCTGCAAATGAAGATAATTTAACTTCTTGTTTTCTAATTTGGATGCCCTTTATTTCTCTCTCTTGTCTGATTGCTCTAGAGATATCTTCCAGTACTATGTTGAATAACAGTGGTGAAAGTGAGCAACATTTTTATTGTTCCAAATTTTAAAGGAAAAGCTTTCAATATTTTCTCATTCATTATAAACTTGCTGTGGGTCTGTTATATATGACATTTATTGTGTTATGACATGTTCCCTCTACAACAAGTTTTTTGAGAGTTTTTATCAAGAAGTAATGTTGAATTTTATAAAATGCTTTTTTAGCATCAATTGAAATGATCATATGGTTTCTTCCTTCATTATGTTGATATGATGTGTCATAGTTATTGATTTATAAATGTTAAATTATCTTTGCATCCCTGGGATGAATCACAATTGATCATAATAAATGATATTTTTAATGTGCTATAGAATTCAGTCTGCTAGCATTTTGTTGAGGATTTTTACAACTATGATCATCAGAGATATATTGGCCTGTAGTTTTCTTTTTTGTCAGTGTTATTATGTCTCTGTCTTGTTTTGGAATCAGAGTAATACTGTTCAATGATATGAGTTTGGAAATGTTACTTTCTCCTTGATTTTTTAGGATTGTTTGAGTAGGATTGGTATTAGTTCTTTAAATGTTTGGTAGAATTGCATACTGAAACCATAAGCAGTGAAGTCCTAGGCTTTTCTTTGATGGGAAACTTTTTATTTCCACTTCTATCTTGCTAGTTGTTATTGGTCTATTCAGATTTTGGGTTTCTTCAGAGTTCAATCTTGGTAGATTTTATGCCTTCAGGAATTTTTCCATTTTTTCTAGGTTTTACAATCTATTAGCATATAGTTACTCATAATAGTCTCTAATGATCCTTTGAATTTCTATGGTGTCAGTTGTAATGTCTCTTTTTTCATCTCTGATTTTATTAATTTGGGCCTTCTCACTTTTTTCTTAATTAATTGTGCTAAAGATTTGTCAATTTGTCATTTATCTTTTCCAAAAGTCAACTTTTCATTTTATTGATCTTTTATATTTTTTTGTCTCAATTGTATTTGTTTCTGCTCTGATCTTTATTATTTCTTATTTTCCACAAATTTTGGATTTGGTTTGCTCTTGCTTTTCTAATTCTCTGAAATGTGTCATTGGGTTGTTTTTTGAAATTACAATTTTTGGGGTTTCATGTGTTGGCAAGGGTGTGGAGAAAAGGGAAGCCTTTTACACTATTGATGGGAAAAAAGATTGGTGCAACCATCCTTATACTTAATAATATGGAGGTCCCCAAAGAAATTAAAAATAAAATTACCATATGACCCAGCAGTCATTCTTCTGTGTATATACCCATGAAAAATAAAATCATCACCTTTTAAAGATAATCTGCACTATCTTGTTCATTGCAAAATTATTCCCACTAGCTATGATATGGAAAAAACCTAGGTGTCCATCAATGGGCTAATGGATAAAGAAACTGTGGTATATACACACACAATGAATTATTACTCAGCCTTAAAAAAGGAGGAAGTCTTACCATTTACCAAAACACGGATGAACTGACAGGGCATTATGCTAAACAAAATAAGCCAGACACAGAAAAGAAAATACTGCATGATCTCACTTACACATGGAATAAAAAAAAGTCACATATACACAGATAAAGAACAAAACAGTGATAATCAGGCTGGGAGTTGGGGAAAGAAACGGAGAGATATATATCAAAAGATATAAAGTAGTAAGTATGTAGATGAGCAAGTTGAAAGATATAATGTTCAACATGAGGACTAAAGTTATTAATAATAATAATGTAGTGTATTCAGAAGTTTTGTTAAATATGTAGATTTTAGTTAGTGTTTTTACAGAAAGGGGAAATGAGTAATTATATGAGATAATGGATATGTTAATTTGTTCCACTATAGTAACAATTTTACTGTATATATCTTGTAACATAATGTCATATATATTAAATACACACAATAAAATTTATTTAAAAAATGAATAAGTAAGTAAATCTGCAAGTGACAGGAAAATTGAGTACAATTTCAACAAAAAAAATTGATGACTTTGTTCATCATATACACAAGCAATAATCACAAGAAAATTTAATAGATATGTACAATAAAAATATAGTGGCAAATTTACAGTGAGAGCAAAACCTGTGAGATTCTTATTGATTAATTTGACAAAATGTGCAAAATCTAAGTGGAGGAAAAATACAATTTTACTGAAAACATAAAATATATGAAGAATGCTTTCTCTTGGGTGATCAGAATCAATCTTAATTCTCCTTAATTGTTATTTCTCCTCCAAATCAGTTAATGAATTTAAAGAATTCCCAAATTCAAGTTCTAAATTATACTTTACACACTAATTCAAACTATTTTTCTTTGTTTGTTTAAAATAGTTTCTCAAGTAAAAGAATTGTTGACATTTTGGTTAATATAATTTTTTATTGGATGGAATTCTTTCACATACTGGAATATGTTAACATATCTGGCCTTCATTTGTTAAAGCTAGTGGCTAACCCTCAGTCATTGTGACACTATAAAGTACCCTACAACTTCCAAATATCCCCTACTTCTATGGAGTGACATAAGATTGAGAATTGGGGATCTGGAAAATAGCAAATCATACTATAAAGCCAAACAAGTAAAACACTGTAATATATACAAAGCAATAGAAAAACAGTGTGGTAAAACATAACAGAGAGGGTGAAATAAATCTATATATACAGAGAGAAATTGTGGTAATAGTAAGAACAATCTTTCAAGTCATTGAAGAAAAGATGGAGTACATATAAAAATGATATCAAAGACAAAAATCAAGTTAGAGATCTACCTCACACAGTATACACACAGACACACACACACACACACACACACACACACACACACACACACGGAGTCCAAATGGGTTAAAAAACACTGAGTATAAAAAATTAAATAAGTGAACTTCCTGGAGAAAAGACTGAAGAATACTTAAAGAAGCTTGTGAGCAATACTTTCCCTCGGAAGGAAAAAATTAGAAAACAATGACAGATTTGACAATGAAAATCTTTAAAACTGTATAATGACAGCATAAAAATATTAAAAATGAAATGCAGAAAAAGAATAAAAATTAACAAATGATTAATACCAGTATTATAAAGTGTTCCTATATAGTGATAAGGAAATAACATCAATAGAAACAAAATGGTAATATAAAGGAAGAAAGTTTAGCATCAGTTTGATGATTTTTGAAGCACACATATCCTTTTGAAACATTGCTTGAGGTAAGTTGCAAATAAATTAATTTGGTGTGAAGTGACATCTTTAGAGTATTGAGATTCCCAACACAATGCATCATTTTACTGAAAAAGGTTTTTTAGACATGAAAATCAACAGCTTTATTCAATTGAAGGCTTGTTCTGATGATTAAAAATGTCCATTCAGTATCAGACAAAAAAAAAAAAAAACAGAAAGAAAGAAAGAGAAAGAGATCAAGGGAGAGAGGAGGGAAGGAAGGGTAATAAAGAGAGAGAAACAACCTAGTTATATTCTGGCAAAATATGTGAGTTGCAATGCTTCAAAAAATTCTTTTGGTGGGAGATGAGGAAAATTTGTTTAAAAAATTAAAGTATCACTAGAAAGAAATAAAAATTAAATTTGTATTCTCTATAGCATTAATTTCTAGAAGAAAAAATTACACCTAATCACCTCCCACTTTCTATTTTCCACAAGGCAGTCAGAGAGAAATAAAATTTAATTTAAATTGGATCATGCTTGGCCGGGCCCGGTGGCTCACGCCTATAATCCTAGCACTCTGGGAGGCCGAGGCGGGCGGATTGTTTTAGCTCAGGAGTTCGAGACCAGCCTGAGCGAGACCCCGTCTCTACTAAAAATAGAAAGAAATTAATTGGACAGCTAAAAATATATAGAAAAAATTAGCCGGGCATGGTGGCACATGCCTGTAGTTCCAGCTAATTGGGAGGCTGAGGCAGTAGGATTGCTTGAGCCCAGGAGTCTGAGGTTACTGTGAGCTAGGCTGATGCCACGGCACTCACTCTAGCCAGGACAACAGAGTGAGACTCTGTCTCAAAAAAAAAAAAAAATTGGATCATGCCATTCTCTGGTTAAAGACATGTGCTGATTTTCTATTGCTCTTAAGTTAAAGACTAAGGATTTACTTTCCTTCAAAAACTGTATGATATCACCATTCTCCACCTCTCTGCTACATCTCATCCCACTTGTCATCTGTGTGTTATAAGTTCTCAAGCTTTCATCAAAGGACATATGAAGTTTCTTATTTGTTGTAATATAATCATTCTATGTCTTCCTCACTCTAGAATGTAAGCTCCCTAGGAAAAAAGTCTATCTTCTGCTTACCGTTATGTCCTTAACACCTAGGACAGAACCAGGTTGCAGTTCATGCGCAAGTAATATTTGTTGAAAGAATAATGAACATAAGTGCATCTTTTCAACCAATGAAAAGTAGTGATTAATTTTTTCCATCAAAATTTTAATGGGAGTCCATTTCCTTTTAACAGGAAAATAATTGATATATTACTGCACAATTAAATAATGTAATTGTTCAGCTTTCAAGTGCATTTATCACATAGATCATTTAAACATTTTATTGAGTAAATTGTTTTGCAAAACTAAACAAAACTATTATTTCTGATCAATATGTAGTGAATCACTAAGTATAACTGCTCTATATGCAATGATATCCCTAAACGTGGACTCTATATTTAATACTGAATTTTTTGAGTACCTCTTTAACTTTCAGAATTATTATTATTAATTTTAAAGAAGCTATTATTAAGATACAAAGCTGTAAAGTTGAAACATTGAAGTTGTCATTTGGATTATAATAAAAAAATGTATGATAGATTCTGAAAAAGCTGATGTTTCATACTGAACCATGCCCTCTGATACTAGATCCCATTTGAAAGCAGCAGCTTGTATTTGTAGGGCGGCTTTCCAGGTTGGGTTTACACTCTGTGACTCAGATTCTAGAGGAAGATGACTTTCCAATGTGGGAGAGCATAACAGAAAACTTTTTTTCTATTAATATATTTTAAAAAATTAACTGAATAGCATGCTCCATCTTTGTTTTCTGATTAATTTTAGATTTATTTCTTTGTAGAATCCTAGAATATGTTCTAGGTGTTCCTCAAGGTCATGGATAGATCTTAATGAAGAACTTGGGCTCCAGGGTCTGAGAGAACTTGGTTTAAATTCTGATAATATCATTTAACAGGTTTATGAGTTCAGAAAGGTTATGTAACCTTCCAAACCTGCATTTCTTCATCTATGTAATAGAGATTATTGATAACGATACCTATTGCAGAAAAAAATGAATAACTGTTAGTCATTATATTACTATTTTTTTGACAATGCAACTTCGGTCAATAGTTTCCCCAGAGATGCTTCAAATAAAATCAAACTTGACTCACACTCCTAAAATTCAAAGTCAATTGCACCATATGCTCCTGTCTACTCATGTCTACACAAAGCTACTGATGGAACTAGATTCCAAAATTGTGATTCAAAACAGAAGATTTGCTTTGTCATGTATATGACAATACAAGGAGTGTCTTTTCACAAACTCGTCTTCCAGATATGCTTAGCTACTAAAATGCAGACACAATTAGCTAACATTATGTTTCAAGTTCAACTGCACAGGCATCATGATTTGAAGCAATTGCAGTAGGTGGCTTCTGAGAAAGCTAAGCCCAGATGAAATGTATTTCAGTATAGGGTTATGCTTGTGATGCAAAATGAATTTTAGGAAAAACTAAGTCTTAATATAGCTTCTGCATTTCGCCCTTTTTGTTCCTAATTTCAAAGCAGTCCCAAATGGAAATATGAAAAGGAAAATGTCCATCCTGCGTGAGAGCATACAAAATACTTGCTCTCGAGAGAACAAATTGGTCTTATTTGACATCTCTTCCACATTTACATGTATGAATTTTTAAAAAAGGAAAGCAAAACCTGACTGCAGAGCATAATTATAAATGGTAATACTTACATTTTCATCATATTTATGCAATAAATAAGTCTGTCAAAAATAGGGTTTAGAATCTATAGTGTGCTTTCCTCCTCTACTGATATAATTTATTTTGTTCCTCCACTAATGAGGCTGGCTTTAGATAGCCATGAGCATCAGTCTTAAATAAAAATTAAAAGTCAGTATATTACATTTCTCCTTCTGTTCTTTCTGCATATTACATTGCTCCATAAGCTCATTGGTGCTGGAATTCTCTCTCCTTTGGCACAATTTTCCTCTGTGGTATGATGCTATGAATATTTATAGTATAATAAAAATAATATAATAATAGGCATTTCCTAAACTTGTGCTGCATATATCTTCAGACAGAAGCTGGGAGGGCTATATCTGTTACCTCCCACTAGAGCCAATCTTTATGTCCTGTGAAATAGCTGGCTGTCTCAAAGACCTTCACTTCCACGTGAGTTAAATGGTTTCTGTACTGAAAAATTCTAAGAAGAATGTTTTCTTCTTCCATATATAGTTTTGACTATCATCATCTCTGAAACATTGCCCGATTTTTCTTACATTGAGTAGGCTTCGATTGGTATCCTTATTCATCCTTCTTATGTCAACTACCACAATTCATTCTTTTACAGCCACCTTAAATCTTCAGTCTCTAAAATTCCTGGGCCCAGAATACTCTGAGCAGACTATTATCTTGCTCAGTGAAGCGGGACTGCTTCACCCTCACTTCTCCTCCATCACCTTAACTGACTGGATTTCTTTTCATTTATAAATTTAACTCAAATTGTTTTCTTTTTTCAAATATTCTTCAAACTTTCTCATTCCAGCCTATTTCCTCAGCCTGATATCTGCTTAGCTACACATAATGCTTCTAATTCTGTGTCTTTTACTATTGCCACATATCAGTCTCCCATTTATTCTCTACAGTCATAATTCTTATCTATTTTATTAATATGATTAGAATTCATTCCATTTAATATTAATAATTACTGAAAAAGTAGAGGTTTTCTTTCTATAACTATAAATTCAAGGTTCGTATCAAATGAATCTCCTGATATTTCATTGCAAAATTTTGAGGGATCATTTTAAAGCTGTAAGACATCCCAAAAACACTTCAACATTTGCTCTGTGTGTGTATATGTGTGTGTGTGTGTGTGTGTGTGTGTGTGTATGAGAGAGAAAGAGAAGAGAGAGAGAGAGAGAGAGAGAGAGAGAGAATGCACTTTAATATATTTTTACAGGGTAATGTGCAGAGACAATTTTCCATGGGTCTCTCACATTTCTTCATTCCTATAAGCAAAGGCACTGACTGCCTATGTTCTGGACAATTATTTCAAGGATGTTGCAAATAGCCTTAAGAGGTAGAGATAGTGTTTTCATCTGACACAAAGGTCAAATGGCATTTGTCTGTTTGTTTTTGTGTGTGTGTATATATATATATGTGTGTGTGTGTGTGTGTGTGTATCATAGTTTATTTCACTGATTTCCTGTTTGCAGATATTTAGGTAGCTTTCAATCTTCTTCAATTATAAATAGTACTGCAACAAATAACCATGTGCATATAATTCACGTTATCGGAGGATTTTCTTCAGAGTATATTTCTAGAAGTGGGATTGCTGTATCAAAGGGTAAATGTATGTATAGTTTTATTAGATATTGCCAATTTTCCTCCGTAGAGGTTATACCATTTTTCACTGCCACTAGCAGTGGATAATAGTGCCTGCCTCCCTATAACCTTGCCAAGAAAGTTTGTTATCAAGCTTTTCAATTTTTGCCAAAATGATGGCTAGGAAATGGTATCTCATTATGGATCAAATTTGCATTTTTCTTTTGTTGTTGTTGTTGTTGTTATTTTTATTTTTTATTTCAAAATATTAGGAGAGTGCAAATGTTTTTGTTACATGGATAGCTTTTATAATGCTCAAGTCAGGGCTATTAATGTGCCCGTCCCCTGGATAGTATTCATTGTACCTAATAGGTAGGTTTTTACCCCTCCTTCCCTTTTCCTCCTCCTTTCTTGGTTTCCAAAGACTTTTCCTTTTCTCTGTGCCCATGTGTGCCCACCAATTATTTCCAAATTGTTAGAGAGTACATGTGGTGTTTGTTTTTCCATTTCTGAGATACTTCATGAAGCAAGGCCTCCAATATACATTTGCAGTACTTGCCAAGGAGAACCTAAGCTCCCTTGCCATTTTCCACCAGAGAGTGGGCCAGAATAACATCAATGGCTCTGTCTTTCCATGTCTGAAATTTTCACTAAATAGATGATATCTTGATGACTAGCGAGTTAGAATCTTCAGTTTCCATGGCCATGAATTCAGCGTTATTACATTTCTACTACCAAGGGTAGCAGTTAAACCCCAGTGAAATTCAGGGTCCTATAGCCAAGGAGTATCTTGGGACTATGTGAGTGTATATCAAAATACTCAATCCCTTTGATGGTCAAAGAAAAAAACTACTGTGTCTTTGCCACCTCACTCCCAAAGAGAGACCTAGCAATTTATTGAATCTTTGAGTATTAGGGAGAATACATGTTTCAAGTGGCATTCTACTTGGAACATTATACTGCTAGTCCACAAATAAGCACCCTTTGAATGGGGCTCAGACCAAAAGGGTATGTTTGAAGCTGTTCAGTGAGTTTTGAGTATTCTCTACACTGCTAATCTCCTTGCCTTACAAGTCTCTGTGACTGATGATTTTGCTGATTGGACTATTTAGAAAAATAAGGTGCCCTATACCCAGAGAAGCCTCTTGGCTTACGGATTCATTGCCTCCATGACACAGCTACCATGTACACTCCTTTTGAAAAGTAGTAATTGGCTGGCTATGAGATGCTACTCAAAGCTGTATATTTGATCCATGAAGGCTTTGTGAATTTTCAGACTAATGTTACCATTTGTGGTTGGGTTAATATGGATTCAGGAACTAATAATGGCTAACAAGGAAAAGTCCAACAAGCCTCACTTCTCAGGTGGAAACAGTACATTCAAGAATGCCTTCGGCTTGGACCCAATGGCAACTTTGCTTTCCATTTTAAAAAGTGGTAACCATCTCTTTGAAGAAATCTTTATTCTCCACTCTGCCAACTGAAGCAAAGCTGATGGAATAATAGGATTCTTGGTTCATAGAGGTTGCCCTGAATGTGTGAGCCTGATTCACCGGCAGGTCATCTTAAAAGAAACCTGATGACATTCACTGAACTGCTGCAGCTCTCCAACCACAGTACCAGCTCTGCAGAACTGAACATGGAAGTGGTTATTCAATTCAGTAGACCCATATTCCCTTTGATGAAGCTTGTTTTGTGTTTACTATCTCTTGAGCTGTTGCCAGTGTTCAAAACTACTTATTCTGCCACCTGGTAAACTATAGACTGATAGATTTGAGATGCCTCTCTTTAGGACTACAGACTGCAGAAACAATTCACCCTGTTGATTGAGCCATCTGGGTCACTCATAGAGATACAAACAGTGAGGGTCTGTTCTCTGATGAGACCAAGTGGAGTCAGTCTACCAAATGAAACTTCTCTGCTCAGATTGCTACCGTTGCTGCCTATATCCATTCTTATGATAGACATGGCAACACATATATCATTACAGACTGGGCACAAAGTAAAGTATCCTTAATTTATGATGCACAGCCTACCACTGTGCACCAGGCATATGAATCTTCAAAAGTTAATGTGTTTATTTCATAGTAGAGGAGGCCACACCACAATGGGCATTTTTCTCATCTGCTCGTGGCATATAGACTAGACAAGACTATGGCCCCCTCTCAGAGGATCAGCAGTGTCTCACAGCTGGTGACATTTTTTACCATACAGTGTTGCGGTCCATGACCTGATCTGTCAAGTCCACACACTACTATGGCTCTTGAAACTGGTCTATATCATGTGTTCAGCTTTCTAGACCATTTATAGTCTAAACCTAGTATATCTTTTATCAAAAATTCACATAACAATAAAATAATAGTCAAGTTATACAATGGACCTCTTTCACACCCTAATATCCACAGGCATCTGATATTGGAGAACACTGGAATGGCCTTCTCAAAAATCAAATCAAAAAGGTTTCTGACTATACCTCTCAACTCTTCCTCATCCACCTACCTTTGCAAAGAAGTTTGACTGCTGAATGCATTTCTCCCTAGAAACAGATCATCATTTTCCAGTCACTTGTTCCATAATGATCAGGATAAAAAGGATAGAACATCTTATAAAGGTATTTTGAAAGTTTGGGATTCTGTCCTAATCAGTACTGGACATGGTATGTGTCACTTTCCCCCAATAGCAACTCCTTGATGACCTGATTTATACATGCCCTGGGTGGAAGCCTAGTCAAAAGGAGGCTTGGGAGATTCAAACTTAATTCTCATTCAACCATCTGGATTCTTTGGAAGACTGAAGTATTTAAATCATTAAGATAATGGCCAATTTGTTGAGTATGCTGCTTGCCAAATTCCTTTAAAATGGCCTCCACTGGTCAAAGTGAGGGAATATCAGGTTTCTATAAATTTTATTGAATTCCTTTTGTCACTTTTGTACTTATCCATTCTAAACGAAAAGTGTGGGAGTATCAGTAGGGGATGATTTTTAAAAAGTGAAATTATAGCTACTGTAATAAGACACAGATATTTTATGGTGGTGATGGAAGAGTAACAACTCTGGAATCTGAAGAGTGACCATTTAGACCCCAGGAGGCAGGGATGAGGGAGGGATATTCATAATTATTTTTTTTTCTGACTACCCCTACAGTGATCCTCAAGAAAAATTCCCTTGTGTGGCTCTCCCAAACTGTAACAAGCACTTAAATTTAATTTATGTTTGGGTCTGTAATCCTCTACAGTTAACTCTGGCCACAAATTCATTACTATTCCTCTTATTTATCCTTAGCAAACAGTCTACCAAAAAAGTAGATAATAACCCTAGTCTCTTCACCTCCCAGCACAATTCAGGTCAATACCTCTAGTTATCTGCTTCACCCCATTCCCACTGAAGTAGCTTAGTCACTCTAGGGAGTGGCTAGAGGCTACTTGGCTAATGGTGAGGATAAACAGGACAGAGAGAACTGACTGCTCTCTGACATCACCTTCGAAAAGAGTTACTATACTTAATTATTCAAACTGAATTGAAAAACTTAAGGGCTACCAGATGGCCAAGAGGCCACATTGCAAAAATGTCAACTTGTGTTCCTAGATGATGTAAATCCTGCTTCAGTGGCCCCAGTGATTGTAAACAGCACTTTCTTTTTAGGGATACCATATGTGCTCTTGGGACTACATTTCTTGTGTGCAAGCCAAACATTAGTTTATCCCCCTTCAAAATGGTGACTGTCACCTTAGAAGTGGTTATAAGAGACCCTCAAGATTTGAGGAAACATACCCTAGTGGATCATGCAGCCCTCAGATGACTCCACTTTCTCTCCAAAATGAGCTACACTTTGATTACTTGGGGAAGCTTCCCAAGGAAGCTGTCTTGTTATTTATACCCATCTTGTAGGCAGTTTTCCCTATAATAGGAATCATCCAATTAGAAAAGGTAATATAAAATTTGTCTTTGATATTATTCGAGGTGATCAAATGTGTAACCTTGGTCCTGGAGTGTATTCAGGTTAGCCTTAACTCAGTGACCACAGTTGTTATAGATAATTTTGGCCCTATATTTTCTCTTTCCAGACCAAGGTAGAGTAAGCTTATTCTCTAATAAATCCTGCTGTTCCTGAATTAATGCCTTGAGCCAAGTGGAAAGATCAATATGGAAACTTACAAAGAGAATAACCTGGATATCTAATGCAGATCTGGACGATTTATAAGATTTGTTCATTTGGTTGAGTCTGGGACTCTGGGGAGCACAGTTGATGTTAATACTGCAGATTATCCCATCCTGCTGCTCCGAGTCTTGTTAATAGTAATCTTAATTAAATGCTATATAATAAAAATCAAATGGATTTAGTCCCAACTGCTATCAGATTAATTAGTGTGGCTGTCAGGCTGGTATACTTATCTAAAAATTAGCTAAAAGTCAAGATAGCATTGAGTAAAGGGGTGGATATTGTCAGAAAACAATTCTTTATACATCTCACATATTTTTGCACACCTTGAGAACAGAGGCAATGACAGCCATTGTTCTGGACTATCATTTCAAGGATGTTTGTACAACAACAGTCTTGGAAGGTAAGGATGATCTCTCCCTACAAAGTAAAAGACAGGTTTTTTTTATTGTTAAATATGACAAAAGTAATGTTTTCCTTTGGGGGAAATGTCAGGCAGGTTTACTTCCCTTTATAAAAGATTTGACTTCCCTAACCTTGGAAGTCCTCTCCTGGAATGCAAACCACTGTGAATATGCAGGAACTTGGTTCATTAGTATTGTCCTATGAGACACCAGAATAAATGTTGATACTGTGACTATTGCTATATATATTGCTGTGAGTAATAAAGTCCTTTGTTTCTGACTCAGGAATCTTATGTCTTTTGCCAACACACATGTAACTGTGGTAAGTAAATTTGTCACATAGGTAAGGCAAAATCTCAAACCCAAGTTCTTGAAAGATTTGATATTACTAATGTGTGCTAATTATGATTTCAGTTACATTACAGATAGTGGGAAAAACCTTTGATCTATAGATCTTGCAGCTACCATTTCCAAGTGTTGCTGGACTTTAAAATAATTAAGTGAATAAATGGACATAATTATATAGGAAGTAATTCAGTATTGTCCTGAAGAGAAATTTCACTAAGGTAACTTATTTTAATATTTTGGATAAACTGATGAAAGGTATAAAAAAATGCCTAGTGACATAAACTGTGCTTTTACATTTGTAGATAGTTTAAATTCTATGGATTATTTAATTACAAACACTTGCTCTAAACGAACTTACTCCTTCTTTGTTACTTGGAGCAGAGAGAGAGTATGTTGTTCCAAAACGAACCTTCTAGCACCTCCTAGAAATGACCAAAATAGGTTACAAAATCTGCTTATAGAATTGTAGAAAATGCGACATATCGATAATAACAGTAGAAGAAGATCTATTGATATGTGGATGGTATACACTTATATAGTATAGACTTGGAGTCACATAGCTCAGATCAATTCCTAAACTACTTTTGACTTCATATACTGGGATTAGAAAATATAAAATTTATTTCAAAATTTAAAATATTTATAATATCTAACTAATGTATTTTCTGATAGTTATTCTGTCTATGGACATTAATGCAGCATTTTTTTTATTTCAGCATATTATGGGGGTACAGATGTTTAGGTTACGTATGTTGCCCTTGCCCCCCCCACCAAGTCCGAGTTTCAAATATGTCCATCCTTTGGGTGGTGCGCATTGCACTCTTTGTGTATGCATATACCCGTCCCCTCCTCCCTAGTCTCCCCTCCCACCTCCCCCCCTGCCCAAAATCCAATAGATGTTATTCTTATATGTACACTTATGTGTTGATCAGTTAATACCAATTTGATGGTGAGTACATGTAATGCAGTATTTTATATGTCAATTCCCATGTAGTTCAAAATGTCAGGTAGCCA